>JASAOO010003552.1:0-129624 GCA_030849075.1 Zelonia costaricensis
GGCGCGAGCGCTTGCGCGGCAGGAAGCCAAGGTGGCCGTGGCGGGGGTGCTCGAACTTGCAGTGCGACATGGCTAGATAGCTTGGGCGGAGTAGCGCGCAAGAACAGAGTTCGGGTGAAAAGCTGGCTTGCTGTGTGTGTGTGTGAGGGGACGGCGGCGGCGGTGCTGTGCGTGTGACGCAGACAAAGACAGAGATAGAGAGAGTCAGAGTGAGGAGGCGGCGGAGAGACTGCCAATGCACGCGTGTGGGCGAGGTGGGCCAGGAGGTAGCGGCTCAGTGAAGAAGAAAGGAGGGGGGAGGCAGCTCGAGTAGGAGAAGAGAAAGGGAGCCTTCAAGAAACATGGAGCGTGTAGCCGCGGGAAACTCCCCCCTCCCTCCCGCCCCCGCGCCCGTCAGCTGGCATCTCAACCGCGACGAGCGACAGTCGCACACGTTCCGCGTTCTCCGTCTTTGAGGAGCACATGGGTCAGCAGTGCCGCCACGTGTTGTGTAGCAGCAGTGGAATAGGGTGAGTGCTGATGGTGTCACACATCTCGAAGCCTCACTTTTTCGTCTTGTCCTTGTTAGTGTTGAGTCGCTGCGCCGCAACGGGTCAGGTCAGTTGGCGCTTGTTGGAGAGAACGCGGGCGAGTACCACGGGGGCGTGAATCACCTCCGTCTTGCGTACCGTGCGCACACTCGCCGGCAGCACCATCCCGGGCTGAGTCGCTGCTGGAGCAGCGTCGCCCGTCGGAGCTCCTGATGCAGACGCGAGGAGGCACTGCAGGTGCTGCTGCTTGGCGGACGCGAAGTCCAACACCTCAAAGCGCACGAGCTTCCCCTCCAGCAGCCGCAGGTGCACCATTGCGTTGAAGACGCGCTCCGCAGAGCTGCCTAGCTTGAAGGTGAGGCACTGAGCCAGAGAAGTCACCGGGTGGAAGGCGCGGACGGGGTACACGAGCACCACACCGCACGCCTCCATCGCAGTGGCGAGGACGTCCTGCACGCCTGTGGTTGCTAGACGGGCGTGAGGCGATGGCGAGCCCGCTGCTGATGCGGCGGCAGTGGCGGCGGCACGGAAGAAGGTGGCCACCTCGGCCAGGTCCTGCCGCACTCCCTTCTCGAACTTGGCGGCGTCAACGGCGGAGACCTTCACGTCGAGGACAGAGGCGCCGGGGGTGTAGGCGACAAGCCCCCGGCGGTGCAGGGACAGCGCCAGGCACTCCGTGCGGGCTGACATGGGCACAAACACCTCGTGCGGGTACGCCTGCCGCAGCGACGCAGCCACGTCGCTCGCCGTTGCAAGGTCTGCCTTGTTCAGCGCAACCACCATGGGGAAGCGCAGGCGGATGTACAGCGCCACGAAAGCGTGCAGCTCCGCCGGCCCCCACGTGCGCAGCTTCGCGTTGAGGGCCACCTCGTTCGCGATGCCGACACGGCGCAGCACGCGATCAACGAAGAGCGGTGTGCTGCGGTAGCCGCTGAACATGGTGCGCAGCTTGGCTGGCTGGCGCACGATGCTGCTCCACTTGGCGCGCAGGTTGTCGTAAATCCAGCTGTGCACCTCGGCGCGAACCCACGTGATGTCCTCCATCGCCGAGCCCTGTCCAGGCGTGCATGCCGTCCCGTCCGCCTCCGTGGCTGCTGCGCCGTCCACGACATGCACGAGCACATCCGCGTCGCACAGATCATTCAAGAACTGATTGCCTTTGCCCTTGCCCTCGTACGCCCCCTGCACAAGCCCGGCAACGTCCTTGACCTTCACCGGGTGCCGCCGGAAGCGGTCGCAGCCCAGCGCGCAGACGTGCCCGTACGCCGCATCGCAGCCCGATTCGCCAAGGTCGCACGAGAGCACCGGGCTCGGCCCCTCCGCGCCGAGCAACGTGACGCACGGACAGTAGAGCGGCGCTAGCGCGGCGCCGATGTTGGGCTCGATGGTCGTGAAGGGGAACGCCGCCACTCGTGCCGCCTCGCTCTCGTCGACGGGGTTCGTGACGGCGTTGAAGAACGTGCTCTTGCCGGCGCTCGGCTTGCCGATAAGACCGATGGTCAACGTGCACGATCCACCGCCGCTGCTGGCCGTGGCTTCACCCGCACTCGCAGCGGCAGCAGCCGCAACAGCAGCAGCAGCCTCCGCATCGGCGGCCTCCTCTGCCTCCTCGTCCGAGTCCATCTCGGCGACGGGGCGACGTCCATCGCCGCTGCGGCGCGCCTCCGCCTGCAACATCGCTGCCGCCTTCGCCTCCGCCTCTGCGATGAGCTTCTCCCGCAGCACCTCGTCCTCGGCAGCCCACACGCTCGCCTGCTGGGCTGCGCTGCCGCCGCCGGCCGCCTCCGTCTCTGCCTCCTCGCGGCCGCCACGCCCGGTCGCACCGCCGGGCCCCTGCGCGAACACATCGATCAGCACGTCCACCTCCTGCTCCACCAGACCCGCGGCGTACAGGTAGGCCGGCAGCAGCATCGCCGTGCCGCAGCCCAGATCGTCTGCTAGAAAGCTGGAGGTGCGCACCACCACGTCCGCCGCCCAGCGCTCGTACGCGACGGAGTGCCAAGCCGGCCCATCTGTCAGCTCCACGGTGGGCAGCGTCGCGGGGTAGCTCCACGGGACACGGAAGCAGATCTTGACCCGCTCCAGCGCGTGCACCGCGGCCGGCTCGAGCGACGCGGCAGCGGGAGACGACGACGACGCCAGCAGCGACGCGGCGTCGGTGATGAGGGGGATGCGCACGACCGCCTCGTTGGCGCGGCTGACAACGCATTCCTCCTCGTACATGGAGCGCACCATGTCGAGCTCCTCCGCACGCGCCTCCCTGGCCTCTGCGACCTCAGCTGAGCTCATCGAGGCCGCCTGGCACACCTCCCGTACCGCCACGCGCACCTCCTTCAAGGCCGGGATGCTGTGCGCGTGCTCGTGGACGAGAAGACGGGAGGCGGTGCTGCACACCTGCGCGAATGCCATGCTCTCCGCCGGCGGCACGATGCCGTCCTTCTTGCCCACAATGTGCAGAAACGGAAGACCGCCGAACACCGGCGCCGTCTCGTCGAGAGAGGAGAACAGGTTGCTGCGAGTGTTGCAGGGAAAGGCACGGCGTGGATCGGGTGCACCGGCGACGACCACACCGCGCAGCTGCGACGCCACCGCCGAGTCCGTCGCGTGCGTGCGAAGGAACCGGTAGATCATCAGGGACCCCTGCGAGAAGCCGAGCATCACGGTGCAGGCCAGGTCGGTGCCAGGACCGCCCGGCTGCATCGCCGCAGCGACGATCGCATCGCCAGTGCTGTAGTCCTCGCGATCGTCTGGTGTGCACCACAAGCGGGTGGGGGCATCGTCCTCGGCCGTGATGAGAGGCAGCGCGTGCGGTGCCTCCACAAAGATCAGCTCCGCAACGCCCTCAAGGTCATCACGGAAGCGGCTCAGCTGATGCTCAAAGATCTCGCGTGTCTGTTGCGCCCCGTGCAGGCAGAGCACACGCACTGGCATCGAGAGAAGACGTCCGCTATCCTGCACGTGTTGCCCGTCTGGGGAGATGTGCAGCTGTCGTCTCTGGTGCGTGGGGGTGGGTTGTGGGGAGGGAGGGAGAGAGGGAGGGAGGAGGGGGGCGAAGACGTGCTACGACGGAGTGGATGCCACGATAAGAGTTTTAGAGTAAATCACAGATGCTTGAAAGAGATGAAAGCACACAATAAACAGGGAAAGTTTACTCGAATTCGACGGCGTGTGTGTGTGTGTGTGTGTGTGTATGTGTGAAGAGGGAAGAGAGGCGCGCTCAGCCCAATCAAACCCCTTCCCGCTCTTGCTGGCCTGCCGCTGCAGAGTGCTACGGGGAGGGGCGAGCGAGGAGGCAGACAAGGAAGGACTGGGCCAAGACCAGACGGACATGCAGAGCGTTTGAAGCGGAACATAAGTTACAGAGAGGGTTGCACGTCGGCGCATGAACACTTCAGTTGGTTGCCAAGAAGCTGTAGTCGTCTAGTACCCCCACCACCATCACCACCTCCATCCCCTTCCCAGTGGACCACCATGCGTCACCCCCCTCTCCCTCCCCCTTCCTGGGGCTTCTGCTTTTCGTCCTTTGAGGGACCAACGGCAACGGTGATGCTGAACAGCGCGGCGGCTCGCAAGCTCGCGGAGGCATGTAAAAACGATACACCCACTTCAGGTAAACTCAGTCTTCTTCTTTTGTGATGTATGTGTGCTGTATGTGTGTGTATGTGTGTGTGTGTACGGGTGCTCGATGCGGTTTCGATAGGCAAAGGCGCACGATAACAACTAAAGTAGCAGAAACTAAGCTGCAAAGCGTCGTCGTCGACGCAGCGCTCCTCATGTGCTCTCCTCTGTGGCGACTTGATCGGGTTCCACTACTACCGCCGGCTGCGTGCCTGCCGTGGGGACCCTGGGTGACTGCGTCGGTTGCCCGCTTGCGCCACTAGATGACCCGTGACGCTGCAGCAGCAACAAGAGGTGCTCCATCTCGTTCAAGGCCTCCTCCTCCCCCTCGCACAGCGCCGTGTGCACCTCCGCCATCTCATCCAGCAGCGCAGACGACGATGGAGGCGGAGACGATGCCGATGCCGCGGCGTGGCTGTCGTCCTGCGAGGCGGCGGTGAGCGCTCGGAAGTGCCTCCAGCGATCACTGGCGCCCTCCCGCAGGTGGCGGAGCAGGCCGCGGCGCTCCATGAGGCACACCGACAAGTCCTCCAGCGCGCCGGCGAGGATATGCGACGCAGGCTGCGACGCGGAAGGGGGACGGGCAGAGGTCGCAAGACCCTGCTGAAGCTGCTGTGCGCGCTGCTGCCGTGCCGCGTCAAGGCTGGCCGCAAGATTCTGTCCAGCCTGCTCGAGCTCCTCCACCTGCACCTCAAGCCGAGTCTTGCGAGTGCACAGCGTCGCGTACTGCTCCCTCAGCGCCCGCATCTCCGCCATCCCCGCATCCAGCTGAAGAGCCACAACATCTAGCGGCGCATCAGCGGGCGGTGACGGCACCCCATCAATGCCCCTCGCAGCAGCAGCAGCAGCAGCAGCAGCGACTCGCTGCGTCTCTGCTGCCTCTAAGCGCATCAGGCGCGCCTGTGCGTCGTGGAGCTCCGCGCTGGCTCGCTTGTGGGCCTCTTGCGCAGCACGCCACTTCTCCGTGGTGTGCTGCGCAGCTAGGCGATGCCGCTTCACCTCGACCACCCTCCCTGCCGCCTCCCTCGCCAGGTCCGCAAAGGCCTCAAAAAAGGCGGCGTTGGCGCGGTGCACGGCAGCCGCTCGCTGGCCAGCCGCCACGGCACCCCGCGCGGCGGAGCTGCTAACCGGATCGGCGGCGAAGGCCCACTCTGCGCGCATCTCAGCGAGGAGGTCCTCCGGCGTAGAGGGCTCATGGACGCTCTTCGTGCGGCCGCTGTGCGCGGGCCGCGGCGCCTCCGCGGCGCGAGGAGCGCGCGGCGTGACGGCGGGAGAAGGCGGGCTGCGGCTGCGTACCAGGTGCGTATAGAGTCCGTCTTTACGAGCAGGACCGGTGAAGGTCCAGCGGCGAGGCTCGTGGAGGCTGCTTGCGTCACTGCCGTAGTGGGCTCGTGGCGTTGTGTGCCACGTGGGCGGATGCTGGGCGCGTGAGGGCGATGCCGGCGGCGGCGGTGGTGGGGAGCGAGCGGTGATAGGGGATAGGTCGCCCAGCCACGTTGCCGAGCTGTTGTGGCCCACCTGTGGGTACCCCTGACGCATGGCGTAAAGCGCCAAGGCGCGCCGTCCAGCACGTCGGTGCGCGTGTGCCCGTGTGTCAGCGTCGTGCGCCTGGTGGGTGACGGTTGGTTGCGTCCTGCACATGAGTTTTTTTTTTGGGGGGGGCAAAAAAAAAGCGGTCAGGCGCGTGTGTGGGACACGGAGGCGGGCGAGGCGAAAAAAGGGGGCGTCGTAGAGGAAGGGGACGGGAGCAGCGCCGGCACCCATGTGCAGCAGATGGAGTGGCGCAGGGCGGCGTGGGCTGCGCACGCTGGGAAAGCTGGCCGCTTCGAGTGCGCTAGGTGGGGCCTTCAGGCGAGGTCATTCCCAAGGCAGATCTACAGAAGCCACGCATTGAGCATTTCTCGTGTGGAGACGTTGTTGTTGTGTTGGTGTGTGATACTCTGGGCACGCCTCGTCTCGCTCTGTGTGTAAGCGTGTGCGTGTACGTGTGCGACGCCTGGCGTAAAAGAACTGCGCAAAGGAGGCACCGCCCCGGTGGGAGCGCGCTGCGAAGGGCAAACGCCTCGAGCGCACAAGACGCACCTTCCCACCCCTCAACCCCCTTCCAACTTCTTCACCGTGGCGAAAGCTGCGCACGTAGAAGCTGCTCCACGAGCTGAAGAGCCCGAGCCTGCTCCTCCGGCTCACTGACCGGCGAGCGCCGCGTGCGAGGCCGCCGCACGCCGCCGGCCGCTGTTCTCCCTCTGTCCGCTGTGGGCACTGCAAGGGGAGCGCCTCCGCTCTCGCCGAACCCGTTGGGGTTGTGGTCGTCGCCGCGACTCTCCTGCATCCGCTGCGCGACAAGGCGCAGCGCGTACCGAACGGCCTCATTGTGAAAGTGTGCAGCAGCAGAACCAGCGGCACCGGAGCTGCCGGCGGCGGAGACCTCCGCGCTGGGCGGCGACGACAGCAGTGGCGAAGCTGGCGGCAGCGGCGTTGCGGCTGCTCTTGCTCGCGCCTCTGCGGGCCGCCTCCTCCTGCGCGGTGCATGCACGACTACGGGCGTCGCAGTCCCCTCCGTCGTGCCCGCCGCGTCAGCGCCGCCGCCGTCACCGTCGTGGGCGTCGTCCTGGTCGAGGCTGGAAGCGTGCGAGTACAGTAAAGCGAGTGGGACGCTGTCGACAAGCAAGTCGGTGTCGGTGGCCTCCTCCACCGATTCGGGCGGCGGCGGCACATGTGGAGGTGGCGGAAGTGGTGCTCGTGCCGGTGGCGCCGGCGAAGGCGGAAGGAGGGCAGCGCCCTGAGCGCCTGCCTCGGCCGCCGGCCCCACCACACAAAACTGCTGCGTCGTGAAGTGATGGAAAAGCTGGGCCAGGTGGCGGCACGCCTTCGTGCCGTCGTCGGTGCGCGGCACCTGCTCGTACAGACGCGGGGTGCAGGTGCAGGACAACTCAGGCAGCACCGACCGCCACCGTACGTGTGCGAGACGCGTCAGCACAGCGCCCAGAGACCGCGCCTCGCCATCGTGCCGAGCTGCGGCTTCCATCGTGTCCGTATCACAGAGACGAGAAGCGGGCTCAAGCGCTGGATCGGCTGGAGCACCCTGAACACAGGAGAGCAACGGAGCGAGCGTCACTGCCATGCGCACATGCAGGTAGCGCCGCAGCGTTGCCGACACGGTGTAGCGCAGTGGCCCCGTCGTCACGCAGCTGTAGCCGGAGAGGTAGTCCGCGAGCCCGCGCGAGTTGAGGCGCGCCTGCGCGGCGAGCACGTTCACGGAGGTGGCGTAGTTCTCCAAGCCAAAAAAGACGCGAGCAAACGCGCAGAGGGCGAGGACGTGCGTGGCGGAGAGGGACACGGTGGGCGGACGCGCCGCCAGCACGCGAGACTCCCGCTGCGCGCTGCACGAGAACGTGTCCTCGTTGCGCGTCGCCGGGCACACGAGCCCCACCGTCACCCACACGGGCTGCAGCGCCGCTGTCGAAGCTGACGTCGCTTCTCCCTTCAAGAGCTCCCGTGACGTTTTCAAGTCCAGCGGTGTGTGCTGAAGCAGGAGCTGCGGGCGTCGCGGCCACCGCTGCAGCGCAGCAGCCAAGCCGTTCCAGCCGCACATGGACGCAAAGCTGCGGGCCTGCAGAGACGCCCCCGCACCTCGATCGTCCCATGAGGTCGCGGCGAGGACTGCAGCAAGACCCTCGCCGTCGCAGCCGCCTGCATCCACGTCGGAGGCAGCCAGTGCAGCCGCTGGCATACCGACTGCGGCCGCGAGTGCGCTCGCGAAGCCTGCCAGGCTGTCGAACACTTGCGCCAACGGCAGCAGTCTCGCCAGCGCCGCGTAGCCGGCAGCCGTGCACGAAACAGCCAGGCTCCAGGAAAGGTTTGCGGCAAACAGGCGCGCGG
Source organism: Zelonia costaricensis (assembly GCA_030849075.1). Lineage (NCBI taxonomy): Eukaryota > Euglenozoa > Kinetoplastea > Trypanosomatida > Trypanosomatidae > Zelonia > Zelonia costaricensis. The sequence continues at coordinate 8,028 of JASAOO010003552.1, forward strand.
CGTGCGCTGTGGCGCCTTGGAAGAGAGCTTGCGAACTTGCGCCGGGCGAGGACGACGACAGCGACACAGCCAGCAGCGGCGGCACGTAGCCGTGCTCCAGGTGGGCCCGCGCCGTCCACCACCGCAGCGCCTCCTGCATTGGCACCGCCACGGGGCACAGCAGCACCACCAGTCCCACTTCCGCCGCACGAGTGAGAGCCGGCGCGCCGCTGCCGCCTTCGTGCCGCGCCGCAAGTCCGTTGGTGGCGATCACAGGGCTGCGCTGGCGTTTGCGCGCCCTCGTACTGCCCTTCGCGCCGGGGCGTGAGGCCGCGTCGCCGTCCTCGTCATCGCGGCTCTGCGTCAGGCGCCCCCAGCACACGAGCACCTGTCGCAGCAGCGCTCCGTGCGCCTCCTGGTACCCCGGTGCGAGCTCGATCCAGAGGCAGGGCCGGCCTGCGAGCGGTACAGCAGCGCTGGCCCGCACCGATTTCCACCACAATCGCAGCGGTGGCGCCTCCGACGGTGACGAGCGTTTCGCGGAGGTCCTCGCCCTCTTGCGGGGGCGAGGCGGAGCGGTCGCCTCCGTCCCGCGCATCCTCGGCGGCGACTTCGCGTCGAGTGCGACGGCGCCTGCTGCTGCTGCCGCTACTGCTGATGGAGCAGCCGAGTCGGCGGCATTCGACGTCGCGGCGGACATCTTCTCCCTCGCTGCGCGAACATGCCGCCCACCTGCTGCTTGATGCTCCGCTGCTTCCGGTGCTGCTGCCGACTCAGTCCGTGTCGGTGCGCTAGCAGGGAAGGTGGGGACAGGCGCCGCTGCGCTCAAAGTGTCACGCACACGGTTTCGCCTGCGGGCGCCGCGCCGGCTCACCACGTCTTCGTCTGGCGCAGGGGTGTCCAAGGGCAGCACGGCTGTTGCGCTGGAAGCAGCAGAGCTGCTCGTGCTCCCGTTCAAGCCGTTCGATGTGAGAAAGAGCTGCGACAGCGGGACATCGCCCAGGGAAAGCTCCCCACTCTGTGCCGTCGGCACGAGCCGCCTCTTCATCAGCCAGGCCAGGGGCACGTCGTCGCTGCCGTCCGTCGGGGCCAGCGGAGGGGTGACAGGGGGTGTCGGCGAGGTCGCCAACTCTGGCAGCGGCACGCCAACCGCGCTCTGCATCGCCTCGGCTGCTTGCACGTGCGGGTAGACGGCAGCTGCCTGCGCCACACTCGCCATGGAATCCACCGCCGCCAGAGGAGGCGACTCCACCGCCACTTCCGGAACCGCCACCGGCATCGCCGCCGCCGCAGTCTGCCTCTTGCGTCGGACCCGCCGCCTCCCAACACTCAACACCGGGGGCAAAGCCGGCGCGTCCGCCATGATGGGGCGGTCGTCCTCGGCGACTGCAGCGTGCGCCGACATCTCGTCGCTCTCGCTGGGCACTGGTTCGGCCTCGGGGCCCGGCGGTGGCACCGCCGTTGGCAGCGCCTGCTGCAGCGGTGCCGAGACGAGGCGCTGCTGCTGCGCTGCCTCCTTCGTGAGTGGCAGCGGCCGTGCCGCCCACGCCAACGCCGCGGTATTCACGCAGGTGCTCGTGTGGGCTTCGTGGAAGGACATCGCCGCAGACTCGCCATCAACGCCGAGCAGCGTAGTGGCGAGCTGCGAGAGAGATGGGCAGCCATACGTTGTTGTGAGCGCGGCAGCGAGCTCGGAGAGCGGCGAGCCCGCCGTGGACGAAGCGGAGTGCTGCGGTGACGGCGGCTTGCAACTTGGCGAGCCTCCCACAACGTCCAGCGCCTCCACGCGCAACGTCAGAACCGGCTCCTCCGCCTCCGCCGTCGTCGCTCCCTCGGCGCGTGTCACACCTTCACGTGGCATTACTCCTGACAGTGACCCCCCTTCCTCCTCACTCTCGCTCAAGAGCGACTGCGACGACGGAGTCGAAGACGTTGCGCTAGGCGGTGAGGCGCGACTGCCGCGGGCACGCCCGGTGCGGTACCCGTGCGGGGGTACGAGCACCTGTGTCGCCGTAGAACCCGTCATCGCCACCGACAGCGGTGGAAAGGCCGGCGCCGGCGGCGGCGAGGTCGCGGCCATCGTAGTGGCGGTGGGCGTCGTTGCCTCCCGCTCCCCCAGCGGTGACGACCTGGAGGAGAGGAGCGAGGCCTCGTCCGTAGTGTCCTCGTCCACCGAGCTCTGTCGTGCGTGGCGCACGCCGCTAGAGTTCGCCGGTTGCGTGGGTGGCGGAGCCGATTCGGAAGCGTTAGAGGCCTCGGCAGAGGCGGAGCTGGAGCTGGAGCTGGAGCTGGAGGAGCGCGATGTCGAGTCGCTCGTGAAGCAGAAGAAGGAGCTCTGAAACGAGAGGTAGGACGGCGCGTCGGAGGGCTTCGGCGGGTGCGATGACGCTGGAGCCGCCGTATCCGCATCGCTGCCGACGTCAGCCGCAGTGCTCTTGCGGAGCTGAGGCGCTGCCTGGGCTCGTGATGATACTAAGCCTCCGGTGAACTGCGAGTCGCCGTACCCCGGCGGATTTGGGTCGTTGCCGATGACAATGGTGGGAGGCGCGGCCGTGACGGGCGGCGGGGTTTGCGTGGTGGAGCGCCGCTTCCAGCTCGACGACCGGGGCGAGAAGGACCGCGGAGAGGCCTCACCCGCCGTCGTCAGGTCATCATTTGTGTCGTGGTCCCCGAGGCGAGTGGAGTCGGACAGCGCGGAGCTGGGCGTGACCGGCGCCTCGGAAGGCGTGCTGGCGGTAACGGGGGAAAGCGGGGGAGGCCGCCGATCACCGCCGCTCGCGAATGGCTGCATGCTCGAGTGGAGGAGAGCGTGCGCCCACCGGGGGGAGGGGGGGGGTCAAAGACGCAACAAACTACGCGCGTGAAGAGGTGTGATCCTCTTTTCTCTCTTTCGTGGGCTCCCTCAACCCCGCCAGCGGAATCTCACAGACTCGGTTTCTTGTTCTTGTTGTGTGTGTGTATGCGGGATCCGTCAGGTGGTGGTTCTGTCAGGTAGCTCCCCGTCTCAACGCCGCCCGCCCTCTGTTTAAGATGGACGCGTGGCGCGTTCGACGAGGACACACGCGATGCGGGAGGGGGGGGAGGTCCTTCTGTTCTATGGTGGGGGTGTGCTGCGCCCGCGTAGGGCGATTGGGGTGTGGACTGTGGCGGTTGCCGCGGAAAGGCGAAGGGGAAGAAAAGAAAGGTGGCGCCAGCCACGGCAGCTTCGCAAAGGAGAGGCCGCTGTCTTGCGTACAGAGCGGAGGAGGGAAGAAGCGGCAAACAGCGCTGATGCCCCCACCCCTCCCCCCTGCTCAGCCCTGAAGACGACAAGAGCTGAGGCAGACGGGGTGGTCGCCTATTCTCTCTGAGGCGCGCGTCTAGACTCGAATGGCGTGCTGCTCCGTGCTCTGTTGAGTCGCTTTCTTTTGTGGGGAGGGCAAAGGAGTGCACAGGCGGATTAGGCCGGCAAACAACTGAACGAGAGCTTGCGATACCGACGCTCGTCAAGGGGGGAGGGGCACGCAGTCACACCAAGAGAAGCGTCGTCGCCCCTTTTCCAGCTCCGCGGCTCGAGACCAAGTCAAGGCAGCCGCGCGGCAGAGCGAAGAGAAGGAGACAGGGCGGGTTGCGAGCGGTTGCACGCGTGTGCGGTGGTGCTTTGTGTCCTTCGCGCTCGTGAAGACCGAGTCCGTAGCTCCGTTGTATAGCAGCCGTGAACTCGACACGTCATCGCACGCCGACACACACACACACAAAGACAATACGTCAGCGGCTCCTGCCCCTGCATGCGGACGGTAACAGGCAAAGCGCATGAGGGCAGCGAAAGGTCGCCGAAACACGCATGCACACACGCACACATGAAGTACGTCGGGAACAGAAAAGAAAAACAAGAAAAGCTGTAAAGGAAGAGAAGTCTGTGAACACGCACATTTGACCAGAGGCGCAGTGAAAGAGAAACGAGCGGAACTGCGTGGCCGACCACGCGAGGACATGTCGAGAAGAGGAGCGCTGGGCCCACGCCGTCAACGGCCCTCTCCCCCCTCCCCGACACCTGCGCGTGCGCACTCTTTTACGTGCACCGAGTCTCAGCCGTGCGTGGCTGCCGGCTGCCCTGTCGACTTGGCCTGGGCTTCCTTGCCGGGGGTGGCGGTGCTGGTGGCCTGGTTCTGGTCGCGCAGCTGCTGCCGCCACATCTCCGCGTACAGGCCGCGCTTGCGCAAGAGCTCCACGTGGGTGCCCTGCTCCGCCAAGCCGCCTTTGCCATTCAGGACAAAGATGATGTCCGCCTCCTTCACCGTGGTGAGGCGGTGGGCAATCAAGATAATGGTGCGGCGCCGATGCCGCGCTGTGGCGTTCTTGAGCGTCTCCATCACGTTCAGCTCCGTCGTGCTGTCGAGCGCCGAGGTGGCCTCGTCGGCCAGTAGAATGGGCGGGTCGCTCAGCACGACGCGCGCGATCGAGACGCGCTGCTTCTCCCCGCCGCTGAGCTTGAGGCCGCGCTCGCCGACAGACGTGTCGTAGCCGTCGCTCATGCGCACCACGGTGTCGTGCAGGCTGGCGGCCCGCGCCGCCGCCTCCACCTCCGCATCCGTCGCACCCATGCGGCCGTAGCGGATGTTGTAGCGCACCGACTCGTTGAAGAGGACCGCGTCCTGCGGGATGACGCCGATGCACTTGCGCACGCTCTCGATGCGCAGGCCCTGCAGCGGCTGGCCGTCCAGCAGCACCTGCCCCGAGGTCGGGTCAAAAAAACGGAAGAGGAGGCGGAAGATGGTGCTCTTGCCGCTGCCGGATGGGCCGACAAAGGCGACCGTCTTGCCGCCAGGGATGGTGAGGCTGAGGTTCTGCAGCACGACGCGGTCGAGCTCCTTCTTGTACTCGAAGGTAACGTCGCGCAGCTCGATCGTGCCGTTGTCGTATGTGTAGTCCTTCGCGTCGGCCGTGTTGTGCACGTTCGAGTCCTGGTCCAGTAGAGCAATCATCGCCTGCATGTTCTGCGTGCTTGACTGCACCTCGCGGTAGATCATGCCAAGGTAGCTGAGCGGCATGTAGAGCTGCATCAGGAGCGCGTCCACGAGCACGAGGTCGCCGACGCTCAGCGCCCCCGTCAGCACCCCACACGTGGCGAGGTACAGACTGAGTACGCTGGCGGTCACGAAGATGAGCTGCTGCCCAAAGTTCAGCAGCGCCATCGTCTGGTCCAGGATCACCAGCTGGCGGTTCATGCTCGTCGTCTCCGTGCGGATGCGATCGGCTTCGTACTGCTCCGATCCAAAGTACTTGACCGTCTCGTAGTTCAGCAGCGAGTCCACGATAAGGCCGCCGACACGGCTGTCCAGGGCGTTGTAGCGGGTGCGGAACTTGGAGCGCCAGTTCGTCACGCAGAACGTCCAGCCGACGTACGAGAACACCGCGACAAGGGCGATGCCGATAAACTGCGGTCCCGCCTGCGTGTTGAGGGCGCCGCACACGAGGGCCATCTCGAATATCGTCGGCACGATCAGGAAGAGCAGGACGTAGGCGAGGTTCCAGAAGGCGCGGCTGCCGCGGTCAAGGTCCTTGCTCACCACGCCGGTCTCACGATTGAGGTGGTAATTCAGGTCGAGGCGGTGCAGCTTGTTGAACATCTCCATCGCCAGCTTTGTCGACGCGTGACCGCCGACTGGTGCGAACAGCACCGTCTTGAGCTCCTCCGTAATGGAGGTGGTGATGCGGCAGATGCCGTACGCAACGACGCAGCCGAAGACGCCCACCGTGAAGGGGCCCACCGCCGTCACGGCCTCCGCCGTGGCCGCCGCCGGAGCGAGGAGGTCGACGATCGTCTTGAACCAGAACGGCACCGCCACCTTCAGCACCTTGGCCGCCAGCACGCAGAGCACGCTGCTGGCGACGAGCACCTTGATCTTGATCTCGCCGCGCGGCCAGAGGTACGACCACACCTTCGCCAGCACCCGCCCCACCGGAATGTCGGACGCGTTCTCGGAGATCTGAATGCCGTCCTGGCGCGGCGGGGTCGTGGTGCTGGTGCCGCTGGCGGAGGCCTTGTCCTTCTTTGCTGCCGTAGCCGAGGCGGTGGCCGGTGGTGCATCGGATGTGGAAGCGGCGGTGCCCTGTGCTGATGCTGACGCCGACCCCACTGCAGCGGCAGTCGCGGTTGCGGTTGGTGCATTTCCGGAGGCAGTGGCGGTGGCAGAGCTTGCAGCCGCGGCGGGTTGCCCGCTCTCGTGCAGGTGATGGCGCTGCACCTCCTCCTCAGCCTCCTCCTGCCGCTCGCCCATCGTCACGCGATGGATCACCTCGGTCTCGCCCTCGGGCAGGCGCACAAACGTGCCAGACGCGGTGGACGCGTCGGCCGTGCTGCCAGCCGCCGTAGCACCCCGCTGCGGCGACCCGTCCCCGCTGCCCGGCTCCGCCTTACCCGGTTTGGAGGCGGCGGCTGCGTTTGTGCTGCCCGACGGGGACGTCACGCCAAACGCCTCCCCGACGCGCTCCTGGAACTGCTTCTTCTTTTCCTGCTCGGATGGCGGGGTGGAGCTGGGGGCACGCAGCAGCCACGATGGCCACGTGAGCGCACGCGCCTGCACCGACGCGGCAGCGCTGGCGCCGAGCAGCAGCGGCGATGGGCCAACGGGGCGAAGGGCGAGGACACCCCCGCGACGGCAGCGCAAAGCCGCAGAAGCGGCGTACGGCGCGCACACCGCCGGGCCGCGGAGGAGGACCGCACCGCGCCGCAGCATGACTTCCGCTCGAGCTGGATCGCCGAAGGCGTGTGTGGGGCTTCCGTATTTTTGTTACTCTTGTGTGCCCGTCTCTGCAATGGCGTGTGCCTGCGTCTTGGCGGTGGTAACGGTGTACAGCACGAGGTTTGTTTGAGTGACGAGCGTGGGTGTGCAGACTGCACCCCTCCCCCGCGACTCAGCAGGCAGCCGCAGCACGCCGTCAGCGCACACTTATTGATGCACGAGGTCGCAGTGGGAGGGTGGGGGTTGACAAAACTGAGACAGTAAAGAAAGGAAACAGAAAAGCAGACCTCAGCCAACCGAAGTAAACGAATGAAAGCCAGAGGAGATGTGAGCAGGAGAGTGAGATGCACGAGTCGAAGCGAGGGACGAGCTAGTGAGGTGGGGGGGGGTGGCAGCGGAGCGGGGGCACAGGGGTGTGCGACACCACGGAGGAGCAGAGCACCTCGCGCAGTCGATCCTCAGCGTGACAGGCAAGTCCCCACAATGCCGCGGTCCGACAATGGGGAAACGTGAACCTACACGGAAAGGCGCCGTCAGTCAATGGACGAGGAAATAAAGCGTGTAAGAAAGCGAAGCTGGAAAAATGGGGTGAGAGGGAGGAGGAGGGCGGCTTCACAGGTCGACGGCTTCGTTGCAGCTGGAATGCACGACCAAGACGGAGACTGCAACACAAGCCGGTGGCACGGGCCCTCCTGCAAAACACGCAAATACGTTGTACAGGTACAACCAGAACTTGGGACAACTTCCTAAAGTGTGTATGTGTGTATTTGTTGCGCGTGTAGATTCGTGAGCGTGGTGCGAACGTGGCGCAGCGGAGTAGGTGGGGGGGAGATGTGTTGCAATTGAGCCAGTGCAGCGATGGTGCATGGCAGAGGCACGCCGTCGGTAGTAGACGTTTGCATCGCAGCAGCCGGCAGGAGCCGCAGACGTCAGGAGAAAGGAGAGGAGCCGAAGATGCCAATAGCGGAGCGAAAGCGGAGTCGAGCGGTGTGCACGCATCGACACGTTTTACAAAGTGCAGCAGAGAAGAGGGCACATATTGCCCACATACCTTCACCTCGCGCGTCCTGTCCAGTCGCTAAGACGCGTGTGCGCGTCGAGACGTAGCCCTCGACGTGCGCCTCCTCACAATCCGTGCAGCAAGCGCAGCTCTAGATGGCCAGCAACACGCCCTGTCCGATGCACACCGTGGCGCGAGTCCTGTACGGAACGGTACCCAAGAGAAAGGGCAGAAGAGCAACTTGATACCCTGTGACACAGTACCTTCGTGCCTTGCATTGTGCGTGTGTGTGGTGTGTGTGTGTGTGTGTGTCTTGCAAGGAGGTGCATACGTGCGTCAAGAAGGCATCGAATGTGTGCGAGTGCAGCTCGCTCGTTGCCGCGGGCGAGCTGCACTTCTTACCAAGAGAAACAACCGGGGGGGACAGCGTGGGACAGGGAGCAGGACAGGGAGAAGCACCGCGCGGAGACTGAGAGAGGCGCAATGGGCCGGTAACTCGAAGCGGGCAAGCGGCTTGAGTGCTCTCTCTTACAGGCCTCGCCAAACGCTTCCTGTGTCGCGGACACCTCACCCAACCTTCACCGCCATCCCCCGACTCCTTCCCACCTCCGCAGACTACGCAAACGGCGTAGGTCGGTACGCTTGCGACGGTGACGCCGCCCACGCCGCACTGAGTGTTCCACGTGCAGCACCGCAACTGCCCCCACTGCTGTGGCTGTAGTTGCCGCTCTGCTGCTGCGTGAAGGGAGTGGCGGCGCCGTTGCCGAGTCGGCGTCGGCGGGGGATGCGGAAGAGGCTGGGCACGATGAGGGCGTCGATCGCGTCGAGAGGATCGCCCTGCGCCACACGCGCGCAGCAGGCCTCGAGAAAGTCCACCTCGAAGCGGCTGAGCGGGAATGACGAGACCCACACACCCGTTGGCGCGCGATATTGCCGCTGCTGCCGTTCCGCCACGGAGGCGTACTCCATGACCTCGAAGAGGCTGCGATGAAAGCCGGCACGGTAGAGGTACGGCGCCAGCGCGTCCACGCCGTGCAGCACGAGCGTGCCGTCTGCTGTCAGCTCCATCAGCACCGCTGGCGACGCCTCGAAGCGGCGCACCAGGTGCCAGTCGTCCTTGCCGTTGTGTCCGCACTGCGCGCAGCCGTCCGCCGCTGTGGTGCTCTCGGCCTTCACCTTGGGTGCGCCGCACTTTGCGCAGTGCGGCACCCACAAGCGGATCTGGCTGGGCAGGGCCTGCCGCCCATCATGCCGGCCCTCCACAAAGTGCACCACCACCACGCCGCCGTCCTCCTGCGAGGGCGACTCGGCTGGCGACGTGGATGCCTCGGGCGGCGCATCGGCTGCCGCCGCCGCGGCCGCCTTCTCTGCCTTCACCTGCACGAGAGGGGGCGGGCCGCCGCGCGCGCTCGTGCTGGTCGGCGTCGGCGCCACGGTCACAGTGGTCGCCGCTCGATCGGCACGCCGCGCCACTTCCGCCGGCGACGGGCTGCGCTGGCGGCGCACCCCGGAGGCGAAGATGGGCGCGGAGAGGCTCGCGATCGCGGCGTGGGGATGGGAGGGGCCGGGGTGTGCCGCCACCGCCACGACGGCGTCCTCGTCGTCCTCGACGACGTCGCCGAGGTAGTTCTCGAAGTCGCCCTGCGTCGCGTCCACCACCTCCATCGTAACCTGCTCCTTGCGCTTCTCCCGCGTGGCGTCGCCGTTGCGGAAGGTGCCGTCCGCCTCAAGCACGACCATGTGCGTGCCCGCCGGCATCTGGTCCATCAAATTCTTCATCCAGACGTCCACCTCGAGTGAGGAGGACAGGACGCGGCGCTCGCACACGGGGCACGGGCCGACGGGGTCGCGCATGGACCGGCACTTGTCCAGCATCACCACCCACGAGTCCACGTCGCAGCACTGCAGGTGGTTGCAGTCTTTGCTGCGCACCGGATAGCGCATCGGTAAGCGCGAGTACGGGCAGAGCAGCGAGAACTCCACCGAGGCCACCATCAGCTCGTCCTCGTCGTCGCCGCCACCGCCGTCTGCATCTGGCGTGTGCTGCGACTTGGACCGCCGCGAGTCGGACAGTGACGTACCCGCGACATCCGCCACGCCGTTACCGCGCCCCGAGCGGGACGACGGCTTGTGTGCACTGCCGTGCTCGCCAAACGCAACACGTAGCGCGCGCTGCCGGTGGGCCTGCAGCCGACTCGCGGACTCGCGGCTGCCGTCCTGGGCGGCGGCGAGGTCGCTTATGATGCGGCGCCGCACCTCCTGCAGTGTGCTGGACACGTCCCCTGTCGTTGACGGCGACGATGCGGCGTGCGTAGCACCGCTGCTTCCAAACGCGCTAGCAACTTCTGGGCTGGCGGTGGTGGACCAGTGATGCGACGACGCAGCTGCCGCCGCGTGAGCGTGGCTCGACGGCGAAGGGGGCGGCGGCACTGGCGCTACAGGCGCGATTGTGGGAGCAGCGGACGAGCTCAGACGGTACCCGCCCCCGCCAACACCACCGCTGCGACGGGCGCTGGCGGCATCGAAGAAGCTCGCGATCGAGAAGTGCTCGCGCGAGTGCAGTGCGTCAGCTGCCGTGGAGAGCGACAGCGGCGACGACAGCGGTGGTGGTGGCGGGTGCTGATAGGGTCGACTGTTTGCCTTGGGTGGCATGCAGAGAGACTTGACCGGTTGAGCGAAAGTGGGGTATGCGGGCTGTTGGTGCGCCGCGCTTAGGGAGTCGCTACTTTTGTGTTGTTTTGGGAGTCTCTTCCCTCTGGGGTGTATTCAGCGAATACTGAGTCTTTTTTCCCTGCGGCTGAATTCGCTCTTGTGTATCTATGCGTGGATGTCCCCACCGCACGAGCTCAGCCGGCGACAGCTGATGTGCCTCTTTGTTTGTGGCTTCTATGGCAAAGGAATGGAAGCTGCACGAGAGGGATTGCAACTGACAAGCAGAGGGGAGAGAGCGGAAAGGGAGGGGCCACAGGCGAGGTCGCGAGTGCCTGCGGCCACACGAGCGCGTGTGCTTGTGTGAGTCGATGGTAAAGGCACAGCTGCCGCTGCCGCCGCCCTCGATGAAAAGCGGACACTGTGGGACTACAGGTCGTGTCGGCGCAGCGCCGGCGTGATTCGCTTTGGTGATGACGACTTAGAGCCACCGCGGCTTGTGAGTGAGAACGCGTACGTGTGGGTGTGTGGTTGCACGCACCAGGAGGGGGAAGGGGGAGGGGGCGATGCACTGGGGTAGAAGAAAGGGAAGTAGTGGCAGGCGGCAGAGGGTTGGTGCTCGCTGAACGGGCCAAGCACTGTGGCACAGAGCGCAGAGAGTCGAGCAGCACAACAACGCAGAGAAGGTGCCGCTGCAGCTTTCTACAAGAGGCTGATGCCACCACGTCGCACTCAGTGAGAGCACCACGACGGCAGCCACACCGCCAACACCCCTAAAGCTGCTTTTGTGTCATGTTTTCCTTTTTCTTTCCAGAATTGAAAATTGCAGGGGAAGCTGTGAGAAAAGGGTGAAGAAAAGCTCGCAGTAGGGCATCGCCAGTTGCGCTTTTTGTTGTTGCCTGTTTGTTTTGAGTGTGTGCGTGTGTGTGTGTGTGTGTGTGTGTGCGTGCGTCTCGTCTGGGAAAGGCACTAAAGGAAACGCGCGACTCACACAAAAGAAGAAAACGTCAACGAGGCCGAAGTAAGAACGCACGAGGCAGTAGTCTGCTGCGCTGCGCCTCACGCCGCGCCATTGTCTCTTCTGTGTCCGTTGCGCCGCGCCGCACGCGCACAGGCGACGCTCCGGTGCCTAGTCATACCGCAACGCATACACCCAGCGTGCGCGCTGAAAGGCGTACGCGAGCAGGCCGAACGCCCACACCACGTACAGCGTGTTCATCGCTGATGGCACGAGGAGACGCGGGGTGCGCATGGCGTGCAGGAGGTACTGCGCGGACGCCGACGTGGCTGCGGCGCACATGTACACGTTTGACAGCTTCGCATCGTATGGGTACATGACAACAGCCGCACCGCCCATGCCTGTGTTGACGGCTCCGGTGAACAGCATGACGCGTCGGCGAGTGCCGTACCAGCACGCGATGGAGCCGCACGCGTTGAGCACCGAAAAGGCGCTCGCGCCGACAGCAAATGGAATGTGAATCATCGCGGGCGAGTTGTTGAGCACGGAAGTGGGAGGGGTCCGCCTTTTCTCATGTAAGGTAGTGGGAAGGCGGAGAACAGGAAAGAGCGTTTGTATGTGGGGGGAGGGGGGGAGTATCCCTCTTAGGCGTGATAAGTGATCGTGTTTTGGTATGATGGACTCCGGGCAAGACGCGTCGACGACTCCAGGCGAGGTGCGGAGCCACAGCAACAGCAGCAATAATAAAGACAAAACAAAAGCGCAGAAAACGACGACGACGAAAAGAGGTGTGGAGCCGGTCACATCAAAGGAAGAAAGTGAAATAGCGCCGCGTACGCACGTGACGTGGAGTGCTGTGAGAGAGATGGGCGTATGATGCCCCCCCCCCCTTCGCAGCGGCCCGTGGGCTGGGAAAGTAAAAGGGGGGGGCAGCAGTGCCGCCGATGACACCACTGATGTCGAGGAGTTCGCCAGCGTGTCCCAGAACGGCCTCGATTTCCCACCAGGCACTCAAACGCACGCGCAAACGCGGGTGTGCAGATTAACGTTCAGCGAAGGGAGAAGAGAGGGAAGGGGGGTTTCTGAGTTCTTCAGCGGTGGCGCTTCGCGAAGGTGTGTACGCGCGTGCCCCCGGAAGGGGACATTCAGAGTGAGGGGTTAAGTAGTCAGAAAGCGCGAGGGAGAAGTGAGAGATGCTGAGGAAAGCAAGCAGAACCACGAAGAGCAGCGCATGTGAGTCGGCCGGGTTTTGCACTCGGTAGATATTTGTGTTCGTTTTTCCCCAGAAAGGGGGGGCCGTGGTGCTTCAGCACCCGCACCCATACGAATTCAGTTTGTTCGATTTCGTAGAAGCGCGGCGCGTTGCCAGGCATCAGGTCCCCGCCCTACGCGCCTCGCATCAGCGCCGGGGGTCGGCTGCCGCTTTGATGCAGGCAATCGACTTCGCGCGGTGTCTTGGCATAAGACCGAGTCCGGCCTTTCTTCCCGTTCTCGTGTGAGGCACGGAAGGTAGAGAAGAGGCAAGTCCACGGAAAGAGAGCAGCGGCGTGCGCTGCTAGGGGAGAATCGCAGCGACACCGCCACAATCGCCCCTTCACTCCAGCCGCTTCACCACGTCTAGCAGGGGGGCCTCGGCGCGTCCGGTGATGGAGGCGAACAGCGACCGGAGCGAGAGGCGGCCTGTCCACGAGCTCGTCACCGCCCCTGGTGACGCCCCTTTTGGGGGCACCCGCGTCGCCTCTGCGCGAGTGGAGTCGGAGGCGGCGGCCTCGTCAAGCGCGGTGCGCAGGCTGCTGCCGCCGTCGTTGTCGGTGCTCGTGCCGCGGCTGCAACGGCCCGGGCGGTCTCTGCCGCCGCCCTCTTCGGCCTCGCTGGGCGACGGTGCCTCAAAGAAGGCAAGAGAGCGGCTGGGGCTGCTGATGAAGGGCGAGAGGTCGTCTGCAACGGAGCTGCTGCGGCTTGTGCCGTCGCGCGCGTCCTCCTCGCACGACGTCGCGGCCCTCAGCGGGGATTTCGCGTGAGAGACGGGACTCGCCTTGATTGGGCTGCCGCGTTGCCGGCGCCGCGCCGACGGTGGGGAGCGGCGGCGCCCTGCAGACCCAATAAACACCTCCTCGGCCTCCTGCCCCGCATTGCTCGCCTCCTCAGAGTGTTCGGGTCGGGGGCTTCTGCGGCTGGGTAGCTGCCCCGACAGCCGCCACACGCGCTCCTCCTCCTCGGCCTCCTCGCGCTGGTGCATGAGGGCGGTGCTGCGCCGGCACGTCGTCGCCGCGCTACCGTGCGACGAGCGCCAGCTGCTGCTGCGGGGTGAGCGGCTTCCCGGGCTGCCAGAGAGGGTGCGCTGAAGCAGCACCGGCACCACCACATCGTAGCACGCGCACGCCTGGCCAAACAGCAGGTTGCACCGCTGCCCCTGCGTCACAATCACGTGGAAAGCGAGCAGCAACACCTTGCTGAACAGCGGCTGCACGCCGTCCCGCCATCCCGTCTCCTGCACCACACGGCGCGCAAAGCAGAAGTACGGGGCCGCCGCCACCACTTCCGCCCGACTCAGGTCGCGTGCGAGAACCGGAGCGGCGGGCTCGCCGCCCGGCACACCTGACGCCTCTGCCGCGCGCCCCTCCGACGGCCGCAGCGGCGACGTGGTGCGGGTGCTCGTATGGGATGAGCGGCGCTGCTGCCGTTCCTGCTGATGTCGTCCCCACGCGGAGGAGCTGCGGCGGCCATTCGTCAGCTGCGGCACTTCGAAGACGTCGGGCAGGAGGCGCTCGGACAGAAAGCTGAACCAGCGTTGAACCGAGGTGGTGTGCGCCTGGGCGTGAATGGTGTACTGCAGAAGGCTTGTGAGCAGCGGGAGCAGACCTGCCTCGTCCCCGGGCAAGAGCTGCCGCAGCAGCCGGCGTCCCCGTGCGCCGTTCTGTGCCGGCGACAGGGCGCAGGACGTTGCCGGCTCTGCAACCGCCTCCGTCTTTGTCTTTTTCGGCGGCGAGACAAGGCGGGCGTTTGAGGCTCGTCGCGGCGAGAGCGACGGGCGACGGCTGCCGCTGGCGCTGACTGCCGGGGTCGCGGCAGCGGGGCTGCTGGTAAGGGATTCGACCACATCGAGCAGCTCGTCCATCGCGCGCACCACCATCGCGTAGAAGGCGCCGCTGTACGCCGCCCACTGCAAAACGCAGTCGGCCGCGTACAGCTGCAGCGACGACAGCTCGACGAATCGCGCGTGGGACTTCGAGACAATGCAGATGGCGAGGAGATACAGGCTGATCTCGTGCAGTGCGGCGTCTCGGGAGGCCCACGTCGTGGAGCGCACCACGGCCGATGCCGACGACGTGGACGCGCGTGTCGGCGACTCGCCATCGCAGTCCGGTGGGCGGAGGTTGGGACACGTGAGTAGCATGAGGATGTCCACACACTGTCCGATACGCTCCACTGGGGTCGGCTCGCTGTCCACGAGCCGCTCCAGGCCGCTGGAAGGACGTGCGGCTGCTTGCTCAACAGCCCCGGCACTACGCCCCCTGCCCTCCACCGCAGCGCCGGCGAGCTCGAGCGACGTGTGGCGGCTTTCAGAGCGCGAGGCACTGGCGCGAGGACGCTGCAGGGGCGGGGAGCCACCGCGCTCCGCGCTCGGCCGCGGCCGCTTCGTCGGACTCGGCCCCGGCGACGCGATCCGGTCGGGGCCGAGCATCGCCTCCATTGCGGCCGCCATCTCAGCAGCCAGCCGCTCCACGACCCCCTCAGACGCCATCTTGTCGAGCAGCCGGGCACGCAGCTTGGGGTTGCCAAAGGCGGACATGTTCGCCAGCCCGCAGAGTCCACGCAGCGGGGCCACGCGCATGACGTGGGCGAAGCCAGTGCGACTTGCAACGATGTCGCCTACGATGCGCTGCTTCTTCTCGTAGATCGCCACTTGCAGTCCGTCGTAGCGGGCAGAGCAGACCGCCGGCGGTAGGGCCGCGTCAAGCAGGAACTCAATCAGATAGCACGCGCGCAGCTGGTCGCCGACACGGCCCTCGATTCCGCAGGCGCGCCAGACCCTCTCGAGCCGCGCCAGCTCCATGTGCAGGTTGCGGTCACCAACCACGATGTCGGTTGCCGAGCCGGGGCCGTCGCCATACGGCTCGGCGTCCCCCTCCTCCAGCCGCCGAGCAGCGCAGGTTACGTAGGCGAAGAGCAGCAGCGTGCGAGCGTTCGCGCACACGCTTTGGCACAGGTTAACCGACACATTCGCGTACACGAGCAGCGCGCGAATGCACTCGTCAAGCTGCAGCGCCAGGCGCCGGTCGGGCCGGTGCGACGGAACTGGGGCAGCGGCGGAGAAGAGCGCCTGCCATGTCACGTGCGACGGCCGCCTCTGCGCCGCAGGGGCCGCGGGAGGTGGACTTGCTCCGCGACCACGCCCCGTCACCGGGCCAGACGACGCCGCTCCGGCCGAGACGGCGGGACACGGCTCGCCGTTGATCAGTGTACTCAGGTAGCCCGGGTCGCGCCAGATCAGCGCGTAGGCCTGCCGGACCAACTTCAGTGCGTCCGTCGAGACACGCTTGCTCTTGGACAGCATGCGAGCGTCAAAGATGTTCACCGCTGTGAGAAAAAGCGCGGCGGAGAGGGGGGCGTCGAGGTCGATGAGGCTGGCCGAAGACGCCGCGCTGGTGGGCGCGCCGCACGATGCAGCGGCCGCAGGCGCCTTTCGAGTCTTCACTGCGACCGGTGCCACATCGCCTAGCGTCGCCTCCTCGTTGTCAGCGCGAGACGGGGAATGGCGCGGCGAAGTCGTGGCCGAGGTGTGCGGTGACGCGTGTGGGGAGGAGCCGGCGCTGCTGCTTCCCTCTGGTGGAAAGGGGATGGCGCTCACGTCGTCCTCGGTGAAAAGCGGCTGGTGCTGCCGCAGCTTGTCGAGCAGCCGCTGCAAGCCCACACGCAGGTCGTCCTCATCGGCAGGCGAGATGCCGGTCAGACTACGAGCCCGCGACCGTGAGACAGTGCGCTGCCGCATTCCGTGCGCCGGTCGTGCACCCTACGCAAACCTCGCACACGGATGGCGCGCTACAGCAGCAGTAGAGGCGGCGCGGAAAGAAAAAAGAGTTCACCTACGCGCGAGCACCGAGAAGGAGGAGGGGGGGAGGGGGCGAAAAGAATGAGAAAGGTCTAGCTGTGTGGGGTCTTGCAATCACGCGGAGAGCGAACGAGCAGGGAGACGTGAGGAGCTGCACGGCGCCGCATTCGCGTGCACATTCCACGCACACACGCACACACACTTACGCGTGAGTCACAGTGTCACGGACTCTATTAGCTCTTTTTCTCGTGACGGTGTGGAGGTTGGCGTGAGTCTCGCTTTCCCCAACTCCACGCGCGGAGAGGTCGATCTACCGTGTATCTAATGTAGAGGTGTGCTTGTGCGGGTGTGTGAAGGCGTGAAACGCGACAGTCCGTGCACCGTCGCTTTCCCGCTCGCCCGTGAGATCTATACGTGGAGCAGATGGAGAGAAAAGGAGGAGAGAGAGTGGGGCAGAATGGGCGATGCGGCCACGCACCGTCTTGCCGCGGCAAGGATGTAGATCGCTGCACCCGAGACGCTGAGTGTGTTGTGCGCAGAAAAGACGGAAAGGGGGGAAGGGGAAGCCGAGTCAAACAGAAAGAGAAGGTCAAAAGCACCATCGAGCCGTGTACGTGAGAGTAACCAGCGGCGCAAGGTGCCGCAGATGCCGGTGGACGGCGCTCCTCGCCAGCCATAACGCCGCTCCCTCCTCCTTCGCTGCGGTATGCACACGACGGCGTGTGTGCGGCGCCGTGAGGAACGCTTCACTGACCTTGCCCCCCACGACGCCAATGGTGGACGTCACGCGTTGTTCGGGCTGCCGTGAGCCGCGCCCGTCAGCCTCGGCGCAGCGGGGCTCCGATTCCGACACGAGAGAGAGAGAGAGACGAACCTCCTTTTTCTCATCTTTTGTTTCTCAGCATGTGCAGCGCGGGGGTAGAAGAGCGATGCGGAGCCATAGAGAAGAGGAGAAGCACGACGACCGCGAAAAAAACGCAGGGGCTGTCCCGGCCTCATCCCCCCCCCCCCCACCCCACCCCCTCCTTTCTTCCAGCGAGGCACTGTGCAAACGGTAAGCGGGGTTCAAAGAGGGTGAACGGGCCTCTCGACCCACCTGGTCCCACGAACGCCACCCCTACGTTCTTTCTTTTGTTTTTTTTTTTTACAAGCAGAAGCTCACACGCGCACCGAGACATTCAGACACACGCACATGCACGCAGACACGCAAGCTGCCGAGTCAAGCTCGCTCCAGCATTCCTTCCACCCTTTGCCCCCTCCACCTGGCCACGTGAGAGCGACTCGGTTTCTTTTTTCAAGTTCCAGTCTTCAGCCGTGTATCAGAAAAATGCGGGCGTCGGCTCGTCGTCCAGCATGCGGCGGCGTCGCTCCTGCTCCTCGGCGCGCTGCATCCATGAGCGAAACAGGACCGCCTGCACCACCTTGTCCAGCGCGTGCAGGTACTCGACGTGGGTGCCCAGCTGCTCTGTCCGACCCTCGTCGCTCTCGTCCTCGGCCGCGGGCTCCACCGAGTCGTCGCGCGACGGCGACGGGCCCTTGTACGGGATGCCGAGGTAGCGGCACATGTGTAGGCACGAGCGGTGGGAGAGGCAGAACGCGAGCAGCTCGCCGGCCTCGACAAGCAGCGTCTGCGCAAACCGCGGTGCACCGAGCGGGCCGAGGCCGGAGGAGACGACCTGCTTGCTCTCAAACGTCTGCTTGCACGTCGGGCACGTGACGCTGGCGCTGGCGGCCACCACGCTCGCCTCCAGCCAGCCGCCGCAGTCCTGGTTCGGGCACGCCACGTACGTGCGGCGCTGCACCCCCTTGTACTCCTGCAGCAGCCCCGTGAGGGCGTCCTCGACGGCCTGCAGAACCTCCTCCGAGCCGCGCGGCGTGTCCTCTGCCGACAGCACCGACACCGCGCTTGCCCCGTCGCGGTTGACGAGCACGCGGCAGCCGCGGCCCATGAGCCACAGCGAGTCGCGCCACCGGTTGTGTTCCTCGTCCGCCTCACGAAGGCGAAATCCGTTGAGCAGGAGGTCCTCGTCCTCGAGCCCGCCGAGGGCGGGCTGGTAGACGGTGACGAGCTTGATGAAGCGGTGCAGCCGGCACTGCAGCCGCCACCACAGCTCATCGGGAAGCAGGTTGAACTCGAAGCGCACTCGCACGCCTCGGTGGAAGAGCACGGGCGCCAGCTTCTTCAGCACCGGCGGCGTCTCGGTGGGGGCGAGCGAGGGCACGTAGTAGCGCGTCAGCTTCTCGGATTTGACGACGGGCCGGCCCACACTGGGGTCGACCGGCACCTCCTCGGCGAGCACCTCGAACTCGTCGCTCTCCAGCTCGACTGGGTAGATGAGCTGCATCGACTCTAGAAGCTCCAGGCACATGGCCACGTCCGCGTCATCCGGCGCGCGGCGCAGAAATTCGGCGAGGGGCTTGTGGAAGAGGACGCGGGCAAGGGGCCAGCGCAGGTAGCCTTTCCGCATCAGGCACATGTCCGCCGTCTCCGCCGCGCTCACGAGGTACTCGAGGCCGCCAATCATGCTGCGCATGTGCAGCGGGGTGCGCAGGAGGTGGGCGTACGAGAAGAGCGCGGCAGACATGCGATTCAGCCAGCGCGGGTACAGGACGATGAGCGGGTTTGCCTCGATGGCGTATTGGTTGAAGAGATAAATGATGTCCCAGCTGTGCATAAGACGCGCCACCTGCAGCAGTTCCTGCTCCGACTCGATGCCGAGGTTGACCGCCATCTGCACAAACTCGTTGAGGCGCATGAGCAGCTTGACGGGGTGGCGCCGCTTGACGTCCTCGACGTCCTCCATGAGCCGCGCGTGGCGCCCGGGCACCGCGGCAGCAGGGTACTCGCGGTCCGCCAGGCAATCGTCCCTCACCACAGTGCCGAGGTAGCGCAGCAGGCTGCTGATCTTCTCGCCGGAGAGGTGCCGCAGCGTGTTGCCGGCAGCAATGATGAGGCGCGTCTTGCACGAGACGGCAAAGTTGCCGACGATGACGCGGCGCGCGTCGCGCAGCTGCGCAAGCTGGGACGTGGACTGCGGCTTGGCCGGTGACAAGGAGAGTGCCGCGCCAGGCGCCGGCGCCGCCGTCGTCGCGGACGCGGCGATGAGGTCCTCGACGTAGGCGCGCAGGCGGCCTTCGACCTTGCTGAGGATCATTTCGACACTGCGCTGCCCCTGCACGCGCAGCTCGTCGAGGTGGGTGGCGACGAGCACGATCCGGGCGTGTGGGTACTTCGCAAACACCTCGGCAATCCAGCGCTGCAGGCGCTCCTCCTCACGTGCGTTGATGCCGCTGCTCTGGAAGTCTTGCTCGACAGCCGAGAGCTTCCAGACCAGCAAAAAGATAGACCGCTCGGTTAGAAAGAACGTGTGTGAGTGGTACGACTCCTGGCCCGCAAAGTCGGACAGGATGACGTCGATGGAGTCGCCCTCGACCGACATCGACTTCTCCTGCACCTCTACGCCGGTTGTGGTGCGCACCTCTGGGAGGTTCTTGAAGAAAAAGGGCTCGGACTCGAAGCACTTGCGCAGTGACGTCTTGCCCACCTCCTGGTAGCCGAGCAGGATGAGCTTGCGGCGAAACACCTGCTGATTGCGAAAGCGTAGCCGCGCCACCCCCTGCACCATCCGCACCAAGTCCCGCGGGTGCATCGATGAGGAGGCGGAGGAGGACATCGGAGCCGCGCCTGCTGGACCGGCTGCCTCGTCCCGCACCGCGTTCTGCAAGACGTAGCGCGTCACAAGGCTGCGCCCCTTGGTCTCCTCGCGCATTCGGCGCAGGTGCTCCTGCACATCGGAGAGGGGCTGACCGCCTGCGCCCGCATTTGCAGCCGGTACCGTGGCAGCTGGGCTGCTCGAGCCCGCGACCGGCACCTCCGCCACGACGCGCCCACGTGTGATGGGCAGGTCGTTGGCCGCGCGCGGCTCCGCCGATGTTCGCAGCACACGCCCTTGCACAACGGCCCCTCCACTGCCGTCACCCCGTGCTGCCACCGCCGCCGCTGTGGCGACCACCGCCGCCGGGTGTTGCGCAGACGGATCGGCGTGTGCAGGGGCTGGTGGAGGTGGAGGTGGAGGAGGAGGGGCTAGCGGTCGTGCCTCAACAAGGTGCGCACGGGTCGGCTGTTTTGGTGGTGGCGACTCGGCCTCTGCCAGCGCCGGCGTGTGCGTCATCGGTGTGGCAGCATCCTCTTGGCTGAAGCCATGCACCGGGGTCTGCGCACCCTCCGCCGGGGTCGAGTCTGCCTGCTGCGCATCGGCAACCGCAGTCGGCGATGCGGTCGGTGACGAGTTGGGTTCGGCGGCAGAGGTGGCAGGTTTAGCGGCGGCTGGAGACGGCGCCGTCTCGTTGCTGGTGTTGAGTGCGTCCATCTGCCGTTGAGAAAAGACGCCGTCGCTGTGGAAGCTGCGCTGCAGGCACTCGGCTCTACGGAGGCGTATCTAAGAGGAAGCGTAAAGTACAGATGTACAGCGCCGCCGAGCAGGAAAACAAGAAAGGCAAGCGGGAGAAGCAGTACAGGTGAGAAGGTGGAAATGATGAGGCAGCCTCACCAGCCTCACTCGTAGTCGATGGAAAAAGAAGAAGAGAGAGGTGCACAAGCAAGCAAGCCAGGCTAACACACTTGATTCACGCGCAACCACGCCGTCCTGCGGTGACGCCTGGCGCAGGGGTAGCGGGTGGGGGGTGACGGAGGTGCCAGCCTGCGTGTGTGGCAATCTGTGCAGCCGTGAGAGGTATGCGGAGGGTGCGGCACGGCGCAAGAGAGAGAGGCAGCGAGGGAAAAGGAGAAAAGCGAAGGGCAGTGGCAGGGCGACGGCGAGGAGAGGGAGCGGGAAGGTGGTGGACAGCACACACTGCAAGACGGGGAATGCACATGCTTGAGAGGGGCAGAAAGGACAGCAGCACACCAGTTCACCACCGCTGAATTCCACAGGTAGTTTCCACTTGGCAGCTGGGAGGTGACTGTGGTGATATCGCAACGCCCTTTGCCCCCACCATCCTGTGTTTTTTTGGGGGCATGCGCCCTTCAAAACACGCGCACATCGGGGTTGCAAGCGTTGAGCGCATCCGCATAGACGTGTTCCGGTCGAATCTGCAGCACCCCCTTTGCTTGGGCGCAAATGAGTCCGCAGCGCCTTGCCGTGCCAGCTTGCGGGGTGCACTGCGTGACACGTGACGCGGGGGCACACGTCTGCTAGCGCGGCGATTGAAAGGCCGGGAGCATGCGCTGTCTGTTCCTCTTTGTTGTCTCTTGCTCTTCGGAGATGTGCTTTCGAGAGGAGGCAGTGGGTGCGGTGGGAACGCCGCTTCGTAGTGTTACGGTTGCTGATAAGATCCATAAACAGGCATCGGTCGGAACGACAAAAACGGAGCAAGACAAAGAACAAGAGGTGGACAGAGGTCCACAGCACAGATACGCAGCGTCACACATGCCCTCACGGGTATCAACACAAACACACACGTGCCGCCAGCAAACACCGCTTCAAAAAGAGGTAAGAGGCGGGCGAAAGGGGGAGAGAGCGACATGAAGGACGAAGTGGGCGGAGGAGTACAGGCACGTCTGTCAACGAGAGCCACTACGCGATGAGGACCAACCAAACCAAACAAAAGCAGCTGCACTAAACAAGACGTATGTGCGCGCCATGTTGTTTTTCTCCTCCTCTCGTGCAAGGACGGAGCTGCCGCAGGTCGAGTGACAGGGACAACGAGGCGGCGAGACCACAGGAAGCAGGGGAGGGAGCTCGGAGGCAAAGATGGAAAGGGTGGCTTTCCACGGCAGCCTGCGCTTGCCCCTACACAACTCATGTCCTCCCTCGTTCTCCCCTATTACAATGCCAAAGACATATACACGCATACACACACGCGCGCGCTGGTGAGAGGGCAAGCTCCGGCACCTGAACAACAGCCACCCAAGGGGGTGTGCACTCGCTGCCCCCCCACACTATCGAAAGGGAGTAGCAGCCAGCACTAAACAAAAACATGCCGCCACCCTCTGCGGCACACCGACGGCACCGAAGCGTCAAGTGGGGCAGGGCGTGTGCGCGGGCGCGAGAGGCCGTGCGGCAGCCGTGGACAAGCTCGCGCTGACACGGCGGTAGCTGAGCACACGACAGGAGGCGGCGAATAGGGACGGTGAAGGAGGGGAGAGGCGAAAACAGGAACAAAACGGCTGGGGGGAGGTACGTGCGCAGCTTTACTTACAGGGCGGCGAGAGAGGTCCACATAAGATACATCAAGCGTGTGGCCAACTCGACCCGTTCCCTTGCTGCACCCCGTCCGTGTCTCGGCAACGTCCCCAGTGCACCACCAGTGTCTACCCTACAAGCGCCTCTGCCGTCTGCAGCCCCGTCACTTCCCCGGTTCAGTTTGAGACGCAGCTGCCCCACCGTATTCACTTCTAGTACCCAAGGGTCCGTTATCGAGCCGCGCACACTGGAACGTTGGCGATTGTGACACCTTGCACCTCCTACGAAAGCCACCTCGCACACGCACCCACGCAGATACAGATGGGCATCAGCGCAAATCGGTGGACGGCAGCGACCGGGAAGGGGAACAGGGGAACAGAGAAACGAAGGTGTCACCGCAGCTGCAGGAGTAACGCGAAGCGCGCCACAAAAAAAAAGCCTGCTCAGGGAGGGATGGAGAAGAAAGCGCAGCGTTCCATCATAGCCCGTGAGTCGCACCCCCTCCCCCTCGCGCTCCTGCTCTCGTCCTGCGTAACGGTGGACGGCAACAAAGGAACGAAGACACCAGCACGCACGGAGTTGATGCGAGAGGTGGAGGTAGAAAAAAGTGCGGTCACTGAGGAAGGTAAACGAACAGGACCACAGCAACACGAAGGCATCCGGATTTCTGCACCACAAAGAGAGATGAACCAGGTCGCCGCCCTGCCGACGCCACTGCCAGGAGCGGGACTAAAGGAAATAGGCTGGCACCTCGTTGCGCTGCCCGGCCTCGCGCGCCTCTGCCGGGGCCGCCTCAAAAATCTTGAAGTTCTTGTTGAGGTGCTCGTCCAGCTCCAGAATGGAGGCGACGTTGCCGCAGCGGTAGCAGTAGTTTGGCGCCGACCACACCGTCACGAGAGTGTCGTTGAACATCGCCTTGTAGCCCTCCATGACCAGCTGGTGGGAGCGGCAGATGAGGTCTAGCTTGTTCGTCTCGTTGAACTGGGACACCACATCGCCGCCAAACAGGTAGCCGGCACCGCGCGGCGAGAGACCCCAGCCGTCGATGTCCTCCGGGTCGGACCATAGCAGGTCGCACATGGCACCCTCGTGTGGCACCTCACAATTGCGGCGGATTGAGCGCATCTGATCAACCGTCTGTATCGACGGCGACAGACCGGCATGGACGCAGAAGATCTTGCCCTCGACCACGCTTGCTAGCGGCAGCAGATCAAAGACATCCGTGCAGTAGCGCCATACGTTGATGCTGCCGTACTTGCGCAGGCACTCGTCATAGAAACCGTACACCTGCGTGATCTGACGCGACTCGTGGTTGCCACGCACCAGTGCGACGCGGCGCGGGTACTTGATCTTCAGCACAAGAAGGAGCAGGAACGACTCGACACTGTGGTAGCCGCGGTCTACAAAGTCGCCCATAAAGACATAGTTAGTGTCTGGGATTTCGCCACCAACGCGGAACAGCTCCAGGAGGTCGTAGAACTGGCCGTGAATGTCGCCGACAATCGTGCACGGCGCCGGAATCTTGTGCACGTTCTCCTCACTCGTGAAGATCTCGCGAGCCTTCTGGCAGAGCCGCTTCACATCCGCCTCGCCAATGTTCTCGCACCGGTTGAGCGTGGCGAGGTGCTCGTCGATGTCGAGGATCTCCGTCGACATTTCGTGCGCCACGCAGTCTCACGAGAGGTGGGGGGGGCTCAAGAAGGGGGAGGGGAAGTTGGGGGGAGGGGGAAGGCACTTCGCGTGCAGAGAAAAAAAGGAAGGTGCCCCGGCAAGTGGAGGGTGTGCACCGGCACGAACGAAATAGTCGCCGCCGCAGTCTAGTCGCGTAGGGCAGTCGGTCGTGTGTGTGTGTGTCTGTGTGTGTAGAGAGAGAGACGGGCCCGCTTGAAGACTCTGTGAAACAGGCAGGCAGAACAAAACGGAAATGTCTAGCACCGTGAGTGGTAAGGAGGTAGGTGGGTGTTGCCGAACCAGCGGGATGCTCTGAGAAAGCGAGGGAGAGGGGCGTGAAGGGGGGTTGTGAGACGCACCAGCGGCGGGGATGTATAAAAACTGGAAAGCCAATTGAGCAAATAGTCGCACGGAGCCAAGCCCTCACAGATCCACGACAACACGAGCGCAGGCACTGTGTGGGTGGAAAGGTGACGATGTGCAAGCACGAAAAATGCTATGGCGGCAGCGATGCTGGCCGATGCAGACGTGAAGAGTTTTTGGCAGTTGAAATGCAAAAAAAGGGGAGGGAGCGTGGAGGTTGGAGGGTTGGTTGGCGAAGAGCAACGGAGATGCGCCGCCAGAGGGGGACGCGAAGCGAAGAGGGGTGTGGACAGCGACTGGCACCCCCACGCACGTACGCAGCCACGCGACGAGATAGCAGAAACGGGGAAGGAAGCGAGGAAAGGAGAAGAGGGTGCACTGAGGACAGTGAAAGACGTGCCGGTGCGGTGCTTTGTGCGTTGGGTTGCTTGCTTTTCTGTTCGCTTTGTTTCTGAGTAGGCAAAGGTGAAGGAATGGGACGGAAACCAGCTGGTGTACGTTGCGACACGGAGGTGGAGAGACCAGCAATGGGTGGCCGGAGGGAGAAGTGAGGTGCGCAAACGTGTG
The DNA here is from genome assembly GCA_030849075.1 of Zelonia costaricensis. Taxonomy (NCBI): domain Eukaryota; phylum Euglenozoa; class Kinetoplastea; order Trypanosomatida; family Trypanosomatidae; genus Zelonia; species Zelonia costaricensis. The sequence goes on from JASAOO010003552.1 coordinate 33,178, forward strand.
CACAAAAGTGTGAAGTTGTTGTTGTTGTGTGTGTGTGTGTGTGTGTGTGTGCGTACATCGCATAAAGGAAGATGTCGAGACGGGAAAGGACCGGAGAAGTGGATCGCGGTGTGGGGATGCACAAAGCACGTTTGAAGGAGAAGAAAACGAGGCGCTGCAAGTGCGCAAGAGCGTTTCACGTGATCTGACACCCCCACTGTCCTTGTGTGCAGAGAAAGCTCGTAGCAGCTCTTGGTCCTCGTGCCATTCCGATTCTCGAACGATGCGGCACTACTCGTCGGGGCCCGGCGCTAGTAGGCTCTTCTCACCGCTCCCTCTCCTTTGTTGATGTACTGTGGTGCGGCGCGCTTGCGTCTTAAATCCAGCCACGGTACGAATGGCAGGCGCCACACGGCGTTTGCGTGCTACCCTCTGCGTGCACGCGCGTGCTGCTGATGCTGTGACGGCAATGGGGCTCGCGGAATGGGTCGTCGCGCAGCGGAAACAAGCGGACCAGAGAAGAGAGTTCTCACTGTGCGGGAGCTTTTCGCTTCCTCTGGGTGAAACGAAGAGGCAGGAACACCACACCACGCCCCCCCCCTCCTCTCTTTCCTCGTCTTTCACATGGATCTTCCGCTCTTCGAAGACGCGTGAGAGACGAGACGGCGCTGAGAAGAAAAAAGGAGGAGGAGGTGGAGCAACGAAAGGGAAGTGGGAGTAAGTGGTGGTAAGCACCTAGGAAGGTGACTCGGCTGTACATGAGCTCCAGCACGACGAGGCGACTCAGCGGCCCTGCAGCCGCCTACCGACCACAACTACACAACAGCACAAGTGCACACACGCACCAAATTCATGGTGCACAAGGAAAAAAGAAGCAGAAGGGCAAACAAAGGTGCAAGGTGGTTCCACTTCAGCACAAGACAAATGAGAAGAACAGAAAGCAGTAAGATAGAGATTCGCAAACAGGGCGAATGAACGCTGGGGTATGGTTCTCACGTACGAATCACCGTCATCGCGCGCGTGGGCGAAGTGACGAGGTGCACGGCGTGCGGTGTCAGTGGTCGCGGTCATAAAGACCGAGGGCGTCAGCCATGATGGCTCCCTCCAGCTCGCCGCGGTCGACGCTGCCACCCTCGACGAAGGTGCGGTAGTCGTAGTTGGCGTACGCCTGCACCCGCGCACTCACCGTCTCACTGTACTGCGGCCTCTGGCACTGCTCCTTGACAAAGGGGAGGCTGGTCGCCTGCATCTGTCGGCTGCGGAGGGAGGCAGCGGCGTTGTCATTACTGTACGAGCCTCCGAGGCTCTCGCTTCCGGCGCTCTCGCTGTGCGCACACCTGTACTGCGCCATCATCTGGTGCTTCATAGACGAGGCACCCGTAGCTGCCCGGCTGCTTAACGAGGCAGAGGACCTGAATGTGCCGTTGAGCCGCTCCTCCTCCTCCCGCTGCAGCTGTGCGAGCACCTCGGCCGACGTGCGCAGCTTCACCGGTGCAGCCGCAGTCGCAGCTGCGACAGGCGTCGACGCGGTGAGGCCGCACTGCCGCAGCCGACGTGCCCGCTCGTACTCGGCCTTGAAGGCCGGGTTGCGGGCGTCGAACTCGGCGCGCCGCCGCATCTCCTCATCGCGCCGCTGCTCAAACGAGGACTGCTCCCTGCGGTTCGCCTCCTGCTCCTGGCGAACGCGGTCCACAAAGACGCGCAGGTCCTCGGGACTGAGCTCGAAAGTGGGGTCCATCGTGGGGTCGTACGCGCGCGCCTTGGACTCGAGATCGCGCCGCAGAATGCCGCTGTCGTACAGGGCGCGCTGCTCCGGGTCAGAAAGGATGCCGTGTGCGAAGCAGATCTCCTTGAACACCTCTGCCCCGTCGGGGTTCTTGTCTGGGTGGTAGACAATGGCGAGCTTGTAGTAGGCCTGTCGGATCTCCCGCTGCGTGGCCGAGCTGGACACCCCGAGCACCGCGTAGAGGGCCGTGGTGCCCTGCAGGGCAAAGATGTTGTTGCCCTCCATGATGCTGGTGCAAATGGGTTGGTATGTTTGGTGTGCACCGAGGGCACGGAGAAGATGGGCGAAGCTACAAACCAGAGCTGCGCGGTGGGCGCCTCAGCGAAAGAGCTTTTTTTTTATCGCTTCGGCCAGCTGTAGCGGGAGCTCGCACTGTAACGCACGCTCGTGCACGCACACTGGAGGTTGCTGGTTGAAACTACGAAACGGCGTAGGAGTCTCAAAACGGGTGTTCCGACTGCGACATGTGGGTGCGCGCCGAAGATCAAGGGAACAACAGCAAAGCAAAGTCAAGGGACGAGGAGGAGCAGCGTGAACAGACGACGCAGTTTAAGGTAACCACGAGTCAAGTGTTTTGAAAAGACTGGAAGGCAGATGCGAAGCGGGGGTGAAGGGAACGCTGACATGGAAAAGCCCAGCAGGGTTTTGCGCGGTGCCTTCCACGCCCCGCTCCTTGACCCCTCCACATTTCCGACGCGCAGGCCGGTGCCTGGCTTTTCTCCTCAGAGGCAAGCGGAGGTGAGTCTTCACGTTGCATCCCTCTCGTGCACGCGTTGATACTGGCAACCGACATCGCCGTACCTCGGACCTCATGTATTTCTCTTTTCCCAAAAGAGGGCCATTAGAGTGTTCTGTGAGCGCCACGAGTACCCCTCTCGCACCGGGTCTCATGCTGCGCGCGGTTGCGCCCTCTCGTCTTGCTGTTCAAGGAACAGGTGTGGAGGCAGCAGGCAACGACTCAGCGGCAAAGCACGAGGCTGGACAGCGCCGCGGTGGGTGCTACGCCGCCCAAAAGCCCGTCTTCTTGGTGGCGCGGCCCTTGTGCCGCGCTGTGCGAGCTGAGAAACTCTTGCCACCGAACCCCGACGCCTTCAAGTCCCGCATCACCGCGCCCCCCTGCCCAGTGCCGCTGTGCGACGCCGCCACCCCATGCACAGCAGACCGGCCGCCTGACTGCCCCAACCACGGGCACATGTACCCCTCCGCCTGCATGTCGATGGACCGCTCCTTCCGCCTACGCTCCAGGTATTTGGCATGCAAGCGCTTCTCTTGCTGGCGTGCCGCGGAACGGGTCCGATACTGCCGCGCCTCGAGCAGTCGCATCTGCGCCTCCTCGGGAAGACGCGCCAAGTTGCTCGTCTCGGTGAAGAGGTCGGCGTCTGCGCCTCCGGCATGGTGGTCCAGGAGAAGGAGCTCCTCGTAGGCACCCGCGCCGGACTTGGTGGCGAAGTGGGCGAGTTCGTCCTCCTTGCTCACGGCCAGCTGCTCCACCGAGAGAGAGATCATGCTACGTGGGATAAGCGTGCCGTCGACGGCGGCGACGTAGTGCGCCTCAGGGTCAAGCAACGCCGGCAGCGCCAATGGGCTAAGGCGGCGCTCCTGCAGCACCACCGCGTTGGGGCGATACTGCGGTGACGCGTCAGCAACCAGTCCGGGTGGAAGAGGAGTGGGCAACAGGGGCGGTACCACAGCCGTCGTGGTACGGTCAGGCACCGCAGCAAGCGCGCAGCCGTCCTCGCCCCCCTCGCTCAGGCCGGCGTCCCACGCTTCATCCAGCGCTGCACTCAGAGATGCGTCCTCGCGCTGCGACGCCGCCGAGAGGCTCGGGCGTGCGCGGAACGAGCGCGACGCTTCCGCAACAGCGGGTCTCGCCCCTGCACGCTTCGCCACGTCGCAAGCCACGGGTGAGTCGCCGCACTCCGCGTCCGCCTCTCTGCGGCCCGGCACGGCATCCGCGGCTAGCCTATTGCGAGCGCGCAAAAGCGATTCCTGGGCTGCGGTCGTATCCTGTGATGCGGCAGAGGTGGTGAGCAACACGGCAGTCAGCGCACTTGAGGAGGCCGCATCGTACAGGAAGGTGGTGGCTGGAAGCACCTCGGCGATGCGCTCCTGCTCCTCACGGTCACTGGCGGCGACGGCCTGCAGCTTCGCGACACTGCCGAGGTGACACACAGCGACGTCTTTAGCTGTGAGGTGCTGCGCACTGTGGCTGTTCGCAAGGTAGTTGGCCTTTGCTGCCTCGTGTCGCTCAACCATGCGCGCCAGTGACATGTTGTTGTCGCGAGGCAGGACAAACGCTTCCACCGGGTAGCGCAGCTGCACCTCTTGAATGTGGTCTGCCGCCGGCGGTGCATAGCTGAGCCGATGCAGGTTGCGGAACGAGAGCTCCTCTGTTGGTGCGAGGTCTTGCACACAGTAGTGCACCAGATCGTGTTGCAGCAGCTCCAAGTTGCGAGAGCGGTCTGGCTGCAGGCGGTTTGCGCTCACGCCAAGAACTGGAACGGCATCTGTGCCGAGAAAGTCAAAAACCTCGCACACGTTGCGCTCCACGCCATCCTCGGGGCGGGCAACATGCGGCACACCGCCCTCCTGCCCCTCGGGCTGCGGCACAGGCGGATGCACGAGGCCGTCTTTCCGCACCAGGTCCGTCTTCCGCTGCATCTCCGCGCAGTGACGCCAGTGCCGGTCGATCTTGGTCAGTATCACGCTAAACGGAATGCGCTCGCGAGCGAGGAAGCAGAGGAGTTCCTCGTCTCGTGGCTGAAATGACATGGGCGTTCGCGCAGAGGCCTCCATCAGCCAGTACACCCGCTTCAGATTGCTGCCGTTGCGCAGCGCGAGGTAGCGGAAAAGGATGGCAAAGGCGTTGGCTTGCGTGGCGAGCGGCTGCGCCAGCTGTCGACCACGCCAGCCGCCGTAGCCGGGGGTGTCCACCAGCAGAAGAGCGTCGCCAACATTGAAGAACTGAAGCAGGCGCGTGGTGCCGCCGGTTGCCCCTGCTTTGCCGAGCCGCCGGTTGTGCAGTAAACACGAGATCAGGCTTGACTTGCCGCAATTCGGTTTGCCGATAAAGCACACCTCCGGGAAGGACTGCAGACCCTCTGGAAGGGAAGCAAGCGTTTCCACGTTTTTGAGGTGCTGATTGCCGCGGCCAAACACCTCGTTGCTCAGGCGCTCAATAGCCTCAGTGCGTCCACTCGCCGGCGCGGCGCTTGAGCTCGCCCCCTGCAGCGTAGCCGTGCTGCCGGGGGAGAGAGGGGTGGTGACGGTAGTGGCAGTCAGGGCCTTGCGCGACGCGCGCGCGGCGCAGCGGTGCACGAGAGAGAACAGCAACATCGCAATACACACGCACTCTCCCAGCAAGACCAGGGGAGCGGCTCGCCGGGCAGAAGGAGGACCGCACGCACACACGCAAACACCAGTGCAAACGTTGGCCACGAGCTGTGGCAGTGCCAGGAAGCTCCGCGTATCCAGAGCGCACCACACTTTCCCGTGCTACGTTGTGAGGAGGCAGGAGAGCGATGTTGCGCTGGTGTGCGTCGCAGAAGGTGTGGTATTGTGAGGTTGGCGGCGCAAGTAGGGGAGAGAAAGAAGATGTTCGTAACTCTTGGAAGAGAAGCACAGCGCGCAGAACGTGCAGCCGTTCTAAAACCTGTGCGGGGTTTTTTTTTTTTGCCTAGTCCATCGAGGCCATTCGATCGGCACGCGACAAAAACAGGGCTCTCCTCTTCCAGTTACACCATGAAAGGAAAGCGCGCAATGCACAGTCGCGCCGCCTCTGTTGATGAACACTGAAGCTGCTTGCCCCAGCCCCGCACACTGCCAAGCTGATTCCACCTCAGCCGCAGTGCTGAAAGGGGAGGGGGGGCAAGAAAAGGCACCAGAGCAGTGAAAGAGGTCAGTGCGCTCGTCCTTTGCTTCTGTCGCGACTCGCTGGGACACTTTGCGGCGACGACAGCCAGCGCCAGTCACTGCCCTCTTCTAAGTGAGCCGCCGCACTGGATGCATCAAGGGATCAACGCACTTTGTGAGTTTTTGCACGTTGCATGGCCCGTGCCGCAAATGGCTCATGTTCCTTTTCTCTTCTTTTTTGTTTAAGCCGCTGTTTGCTTTTCGTGGAGTGCAGTTTCATCTTTTCACTCGTTGCAATTTTTTCTATTTTGACGCACAACAAAAACGAAAGAGAAGAGAGACCATACAGAGGAGACAAGGGAAAACAAAAGCGAGCCGCTCCGTCGAGGGCACCAGTAAGCTCACTGTGAGAGCGTCAACTGTGGCCGCGCGTGTAGGCCGGCTCTCAGCATCACACAGTCCTATCAAACGAAACAAGCCAACGGAGGAAACAAAAAGAAGATACCATTCATACTCCTACATTCGCGCCAACATAAACACCACAGCTACAAGTCTCCACACCCATACACGCACGCACTGCACGACAGCCTTCCACAGCACAGGAGGTACAGAAAATGACGAGAGAAAAACGACAAAATTGAAAACCGCAGTCGGAAGGGGCAGGGGTGTAGGACGTCGCGCGAAATGCGTATTCGCCGGTCGCATTCTGGCTACCTCTCAAGGAAAAAGCGAAACAAAGGGTACCTGCATCGTACGCGCGCTAGAGACAGAAAACCGGACATCACAAACGACCAACAGGGTGGGCGGGACCCACGGCGACGAGGGGACAGTACAGGCGCGCACAAAAGGCAAAAGTAGATGAAGCAAGAGAATCGAGAGAAACTCTGCCTCAGCGATACAGGTTGGGGGGAAGGTGGAAATGACGAAAAAAGAACGAAGGAGAAGAGGAGAGACACGAGAACGTGCGTCTGGTGAATCTCTTGTACAGTGGCAACAGAGGTGGACGATGGCCCCTGGCGCATTGCGGGCCCCGCGTCGCCGACACGTTGCTGCGGAGACGAGAGGTGCAAGGACAGCGGAACTTCTCCGCAAGCCATGCCGGTACACGGAAAACGCGGATGATCATGGCTCGTGGCAGTGCGACAGCTGCACCTCGCCACTCGTCCTCGTGAAGAAGCCGTAATCTCGAGTACCGACACGTCACGTGTACGTCCTCATCGCTTGCGTCGACAAGAGGTCACGGCTTACAGCTCCGAGTCCTCATCAGAGTCCTTGGTCTTGGCCTTGATGTGGATGTTGCCATCACGCTGCGCCGGCTCCGGCTCCTGCGCCTTCGGCGTCGGCGCGGGGGTCGCAGCCTTGGGCGTCGGCTCCTTCGCCTTGGGGGTCGGGGCGGACGTGGCCTCCTTCGGGCTGGCGGCCTTCAAGCTGGCGTTCCTCGGAGTCGGCGCCGGGGTCGCCGCCTTCGGGGTGGGCTTCGGGGTGGCCTTCGGGGTGGCCTTCGGGGTGGCCTTCGGGGTGGCCTTCGGGGTGGGCTTCGGGGTGGCCGCCACTTCAGCGGGGGCAGCCGCAGCCGGAGCTGGAGCGGCCGCCTCAGCAGGCGCAGCGGGAGCGGCATCGTCAACGTGCTGCGCCGTCGGCTTGGCAGCCGCGGCCACCTGCACCATGCGCGTCTTGGCCTCACCCTCGCACCCGTCGCTGCGGATTGGGGTGTACGTGACGCGGAGCACGCGGCCCGCATCCGGCGGCTTCACCGTGTAGGTGCGCTCATCCATTGCGACGACGCGAGACACCCCCGTCTCGGGATCCTCGGCTTCCCAGGTGGCGACGGAGTTGCCCTCGATGCCGCCGAAGTACTCCACCTGCAGCGTGAGCTGGTTGCCGACCTGCGGCTCACCCGCGATGTTGAGCAGCTTCACCTCCGGCGCGCACGCCTCGACCGGGCCGTCGCGCTTCGCCGTCACGACCTTGCCCGTCACGCCGTCCCGGCGCACCGGCGTCACCGACACCTCAATGGAGCAACCCACCTCCTTGCATGTCAGCGTCACGAAGTTGCTGTTTGCCGTGCCAATCTTGGTCATGTGGCTGCGCTTCTTGTCGCGGCGGAACCACTGAATCATATGTGCGCCGCTCTGGCCACCCGCGTAGTCGAACTCGACCGTCAGCGTGTGCTGCTCCATCAACTCGCCGACGATCGTCAGGTTGCTGATGGTCGGCAGAGCCCCCTCGATCGGGTTGTCCAGGACGCAGCGGCACGTCTCGCCGGCGGCACCCTCGGCGTTGACAGGGGTGTACTCCACGGCAAGGTACTGGCCAACATCCTCGGGTGCCACTACGTACTTGGTGCCGTTGGCGCCGTGGATGGCCGTGTACTCATCATTGGTGCTCGCCTTGCGCAGCCACTGGTAGAAGCTCTCGCTCTCGGCGCCGCCAAAGTACTCCACGTCCACCTCGAGCTGGCTACCCTCCACCAGGTTGCCAATGATCTTGATGGAGCGGCACTCCGGCGTGCAGGCGCGGACCGGCTCCGAGGTGACTGACTTGGGCTCGCCAGCGGCCCAGTCGTTGCGGACAGGCGTGAACTCTGCACGGATGCGGCACCCGATGTCATCGCGCGTGATCTCGTAGCCAGCCCACGGGTCCGCGACGTCGATGGCCGCCTCCTCGCCGTTCGAGGACACGCGGTACCACACGAGCGAGGAGTTCCCCTCGATGCCACCAAGGTAGTCAGCCTCGGCCGTCAGCAGGCCACCCTCCACGGGCGTGCCAGTCACCTCAAGGCGCGGGCACTGCGGTGGGGCCGGCTTGATTGGGGACGAGATGTCGAAGTACAGGAAGGAGAAATCTCCGTTGACGTATGCCAGCACCTCAACACGCAGACAGCAGTCGATGTCGGCCGTCGTCGGGGTGTAGGTGAGCGTGTTCTCGTCCTCGATGACTTCGTACGAGCCGTTCGGCACGCTGCGCATCCAGCGCAGGTGCAGGATCGTGTCCTGCTCATCGTCCTGCGGCTCCAGCTCAGCAACCTTGTAGATGTTGCAGAAGCCCTGCTTGTACTTGGACGGCATGCTGTTCGCCTCCGACACCTTCTCGACGCCGTCGACGATGTAGCGGTACTCGTAGTCGCCAGCGGGGAGGTACAGGGTGGTGTGGAAGTACACCTCATCGCTCTCCACGCACCGCTCAAGACTGATCGGCTCCGTCCAGTTGTTCATCGAGCCCACCACGAACACCTCCGACGCCTCGCCCGACACCTTGAAGATGACGGGGTAGAGGTAGCTGGACTGGAACACCTCCGTGGTGCGCTGGGCGTACGGGCGCACGTCCTGCATGCACAGCGACAGCGCAACCGGCTCGCCCTCCGTGATCTCGCCCTCCTCGGCCACCGGGGCGAGGTTGATGGAGCAGAGCTGAAGGTACGTGGCGTCCTGGCGGTTGCGCTGCATCTTGACCATGAAAGCGGCCGCAGCCTCCTCGGGGTTCTCGCCCTCGACCGTGAAGCCCTCACGAACGCAGAACACCACCTTGCCCTTGTACTTGTCAGCCTCAGCGCGCTCCTCGACCTGCACGGGGTTGCCGTCCACGGAGACAAGGTTCAACGCGTTCACAGCAATTGCCATGGGGCGGTAGTTCGGCGCGTCCGTGACGGGGTTGCCGACGAGGTTGAGCGTGTGCAGGTTCGGCAGAGCCGGGTAGCTCTCGAAGCTGGTGATGTTGTTGAAGTTCAGCGAGAGCACGCGCAAGTTCGGCAGGTTCTCGAGCCCGGCAAAGGAGCTGATCGCGTTGTCGCTGAGGCACAGCGTCTCGATGGCGGCGAAGTTCGAAATGCCGGCGAGGGTATCGATCTTGTTGCCGGTCATGTACAGGTGGTGCAGGTACGGGGTGCGCTTGAGGAAGTCGACGGCACCCCCGATCTCGTTGATGGACAGGTCCAGCACGCGCAGCGCCTCCATCTTCACGTCGCAGTCGAAGCTCACGAGCTCATTCTCACGCAGGTACAGGAACTCGGCATCGTAGTGGTCGAGCGTCACCTCACGCACGCTGCGCAGGTCCTTGCGGTTCATCTGCACGCCGCCCGGCTTGTTGGCACCGTACGGGCCCATGCCACGACGGTTCTTGGTGTTCGACATCGTCGGAAAGGGGACTGCGGAGGCGGGCATGGAGAGAGAACCAAGATAAAAAACCAAGTGGTGACGGCTTCGCGTGCTGTACAGTCGGCAAGAGGAGGCCGGAGTGTAAAGGAGGGTCGAGGGGGCGGTGGATTTGACGAACAAATGAGATCGGAAAAGGCAGTTGTGTGTGTTTGCTCTTTTCTCTGGTGATGCGAGGAAGAGGGGGGTAAACGTGAACGTTCAAAGGACTTCGCACGGGCACGTGCGTAATTGCGTGCGCCAAACAGAGAGGAAAGGGGGAAGTTCAGGAAGCGAGGAGAAGTTTCCGGGTGCGTTGGGTCACGAAACGAGTTTGGGAGCCAAGGTAGACAACACACAAGCGAATGCCCTTACTTTGGCCGCTTTTTTGCCTTTTTTTTTTTGAAGTCCTCTGAAGCACCTTGCGTCGTGGTGATCCTTTGGCCTCTTCATGTGCATGATCCCGAAGGATAACGCGGCGCTTCCGAGAAATCGGGCCGTGAAGCTGCGTATCAAGTTTGTCGCAACGTTGTGTGATTGCTTTGTTCGTTGTCACGCTTTCCCGATTCGTTGACTTGCCGACACAAAAAGAGATATGCAGCGCTCCAGCTCAGCAAGGCGTGCGAGGGAGGCGGGGAATGCGCAAGAGAGGCAGCGACGTTCGGCAACCAAAAACACAGCAGTGGAACAAAGCTAGGAGAGAAGAAGGGGAAAAGAAGCAACGACTGTCACTTTTGACGTCGTTGTCGTCTCGGCGGCGGGCCACGCTGTCACTGGTCCATGTCGCGCATGATCATTCGGTTCGTCTGCTGCGTCATGGAGACGTTGTGGGCGCGGAACGACTGAACGACGCTGCCGCCCTGCTGTGGACGGTGCACGTCCGCGTAGGCCGCGTCAAACGAGGTCCGATGAACGAGCTCCACCACGTCGGCGGCCGAGATGATGCCGACGACCTTGCCCGGATTCTCGGGGTTTGTCAGCGCGGCCACCTGCAGCGGGGACGCGCGAAGGTAGTCCAGCAACACATTGCACGGCGTGTCGGCGCTGTAACGCGGCAGTGGCAGCAGCGGAAGGTCACGAATCCGCACAACGGCGCCATCCCTGCAGTAGGCGAAAAAGAGCATCAGCCGGAGCTCGAAGACGTGCGTGACGTTGGACGGGTTACCCACGTCATCGTACACGGGGATGTGCGTGAGCCGATGGGCTGCCATACTCTGGATCATGCGCTTGCTGACTACAGCGTCGCGGTGAACCGTGAAGGTGGACCGGATGCTCTTTTTCAGAACAGACGCTCCGACGTATTCGGATAGGCTCAGCACACCGAGCATAATCTGTGTCTCCAGCTGCTGCATGGAGCGTGGCTCGCTCGTGTCAAGGTCGCTCTCGCGCGGCAGCTCGGTCTCCTGCGCCGCCCCCTCGTGCAGCGGCTCCTCTAGCTGGGCCGCCCGGTACCGGATCAACTCGCGGAGCTGGCCACGCTTAAAGGCGACGCTCGTCCTGCTGCCCACACACCAGTCCAGCACCTTCGCCACAGGCCACGAGATGGGCGCCGTAACAATCATGAGCACCAGCACGAGGTACGCCAGAGACGAGGCCAGCGCCATGGCGTGGTGGGTGAAGACCGCTTCGGGAATAATTTCTCCGAACACCACGAGCAATATGACGGACATCAGAATTGCTGCGGCGGGGGACAGAAGCACGTTGAACAGCAGGGGCAGCATCTCGGTCGCTGCGGAGTCAACGACCACGAGCGTCACAAGTACCCAGTGCGGATTGTGCAGGATCAGCATGAGCCGACGCGCGCGCTGACCCTCGACTGTGTCGGTGCGGCGTGCAAGCACCTTGAGTCGCGCAACGTCCAGTGAGAAGACACTGATGATGAGCCCTGCCATCAGCCCGGCGAGCGTCACCAACACCGCGATGATGGCCATCAACGTCCACACCGAGACGTTGACGGGGATGCCAAGGACATTGTAGCCATCTGCCATCGCGGCTGCGGAGAGCGAAGGTATCGATTGACAAAAAAGAAAACGATGCCCTATTTGTGAGGGTGACACTGTGGTTGTGGCGAGTCGCCACCGCGACCAAACAGGAGATGTGAGAGAGACTCCGAAGGTGCAACGCTATCGGGGGGGGGGGGGGTACAGTACCTGAACGCAGGCTCCGCCAAGTTTGGGAAACGAAAAAGGAGTAGAGTACGAAAAAGGGAGTGAGTGAGGCGGCATCGTCAAGAGACGCTGCCTTCGACTTTGGCGCCATGCATCGCTCGCGTGGAGGGCGGCATCAGTGCACTCGGTGCACAAGACGTGTGCCGGGGAAGGTGCGAGGGCACGCCGAGCGTGGAAGAGAAGGCAGCATGCAGCTGACTGCAGACGAAGGGCGAGAAGGGTGTGAGGTAAGCGCGCACACCCCTTCTATACGGTGCCCCCTGCCCTGCTTGAGCAGCTGCCACAAGCGTGACTGCGTTTGCTCGTTTTTTTTTTTTTGCATTGCTGATGCCCGCAGAGTCTACCCACCGCTTGGAGAACGTCTGTTATCTGCTGGTGTTGTTTTGCTGTTTGGCATTTCTACGGGCGCTTGCACATGGAAACGTGAAAACCGAGTGACGGGATGGCAGCAACGCCGAAATACGAGGGAGAGAATGGACCAACAGCCGTTCACCCGAGGTGAATGGGTGAAACTAAGGCGACAGGCGTGGCACGACTTAAGAAACAGAACACTGGAAAAGGCGGACTCAAAGCACGGGAAAGATGAAAGCAAATAGAAGCAAATCACAGGGAGGAGAGAGCTAGTCGATCACACTGGATTCACTGCCGGAGAGTGCGGCAACTGTGGGGGTGGAGGGTTCGGGCCAGGGACAATGCTGAGGCGCTCCGTTGAGTCGGCATGACGGATAGCTCGCTCGTTTGCAGGGACGGCGGGAATCAACGCAAAGCTGGTGCTCAGGCTGCTGGGCCGGCTGTTGACGCTGATGGTGTACTCGCCAACGCGGCGAAACACCTTCCACGACCGCAGCATCAGCTGCATTGGTGTGTGGCTGCACGGGTCCATCTCCGCCTGGAACGTAGTCTCATGAATCTGCTCCGTGACATTCCGCAGGGTGAGGAGCCCGACCACTTTGGTGCCGCTCTGGTCTGTGATACCCGCAATGGACGGAGAGATGGACTGCAGCTGCAGGAAGACCTCTGTCGCGAGGGCAGCGCCATTGAAGCGCAGCAGCGGAACCAGCTGCATGTCGCGCACGCGAACGTTGTCGGCCTCAGAGCGGTAAATGAGGAGCAAGAGCATCTTGGTCATGAGGAGCTGCGTCACATTCGTCGGATCGTCTGTGTCCTCGTAGATAGGGACAAAGTTGTAGCCCTTGCTGAAGACCTCCGCAACCAAGGCTGGAGAGAGGCACGTGTCGATGTGCCACTTGTACATTTGCTCGATCGGCAGCTGCACGAGATCCCTCGCCGTGCTCTCGGAGAGGCTCAGAACGTTGAGCATCAGCGTCACCTCCTCTTTGGTAAGGTCCTCCTCATCATTGTCCTGACTCTCGACCCCACCCTCCTCCAGTTCGGCGCGCTTGGCCTGCCGCCGGCGCTCGCGCAGCTCGTCCTGGATGCGGATCAGCTCGCGCAATTCACGCCGCTGAAAAAAAACGGCCTCCTTGTCGCCAACAACGAGGTCGAGCAGCTGCCCCATCGGCCACGCCACCGGAGCAGTGACCCACATGAGACCGCGTATGAAGGGCGACAGAAACGCGGACAGCTCAAAAGCGCGTTGAATGAAGAACGCCTGAGGCAAGATTTCGCAGAAGACGAGGGTGATGGCGACAGACGTCACAACAGCCGCCACCGGAGACAGGAAGGAAGTGAGCACGAGCGGCAACATCTCAAGGGCAATGTCGTTCCACGTGAGAAGGGCAATGAGGAGCCAGTGCGGCTTGTCTAGGATGGACAGCAGTTTCCGTGCGCGCGCCGCGTCGGCTGCGTTGCCGCTGTGCGCGATGCCGGTGAGCCGCGTCACGTCGAGCGAGAACACGCATAGAACGAGCCCCGAGACGGTGCCTGCGAGGCACGTCAAAACAAGTACGATGAGGCTCCCGAGTGGCGCCGGCATCTTGCCTTCGAAACCAAAAAATGAGTCGGTCATGGCTGCCGGCGAACGAGTCGGAGCGAGCAGATGAGCTTTTCAGTCCGCTTGACGGTGCGCGGTGGCAGACAGGCGACAAACGTCACGTCGAGGGCCGAAAAGAAGGTGCGAGGCGCTTTGGTGAAGTTCTAGTCGCTGTGCATAGGGCGGCGTGACGCTGATCCAGCCAAAGACGTCAGCATCAGACCACTGTTCACGTCGCTCCGCAAAAAAAGAAAGAAAGACAGGGCTTTCAGCAGGTGCAAGCAGAAGATTCAGAGTGCGTTGCTAGTCAGAGGGAGGAAAAGCGACGCTGGTGTTACATCTGTAAAAGCTGGTGCATGTGTGTCACTGCTCTGCTGCGCTGCTTCTTCGTCATACCGCACACGCGTCTTCACAACTGTCTGAGAGGTGGTGAGAAAAAAAGGTAAGCACTACGAAGGGTAAACGTTTTCTTCTTCGGTGAGGTGGGAAGACGATACGAAACGTACAGATGCCGAGGAGGAGCAGGAGGAGAGAGGACAGTGGTAGAAACTCAAAGGTGGCGCAGATCGGCCTTGGTGCATGTAAAGATAGCAGGGGCCACAGAGATGCACAGCTCAGACCGTCGTGCAGCCGCTCACAGCCGCGCACGGCCCGGACGCTGATTCCCCTGGAGGCAATGCGTTGCAGCGGTCATTATTTGTGGCAGGGCAGAGAGACCGAAATGCGTCAAAGAGCGCAGTGCCAGCAGACATTCTTTTTGTGTTTGACTCACCATACACGGGAGTGGGTTTTGGTCGGTACTTGACAACAGGTTACAGTTGCATAACACCTGTTAAAGAGACATTCTTTCACACACACACATACAAAAGCACGGTCATGTACCCTTACCCACGTCAGAGCCGGGAAAGGACAAACGGTAGGAACCCAACGGCGGTCACCGCCACCACTCACGACTGACCAAAGAGCGTCAGAAAATGTAGATGGCGTCGTACGCGACTGTCCAAACGAGGATGTACGTCATGGCACCCGAGAGCAGCTGCTGCACCGAGAAGAGCTCCGGCGTTCCCTTAGGGAAGCACTTGTTTGCCTTCCCACCACAGCTGAAGGCCATGATGGCAAACGACGTCACAGCAGCACACACTACGAAGAACAGGATTCCCCAGAGGTTCGTCAGCCCCAGCACGCCGGCTGCGACGCCGGCCAGCAGCGCCCCCATCGTGCGGACCTGGAGCACCGACTCGTAGTTTTTGCCAACGGCGCGCCCAACAAAGCGTTCCTCCTGGTTACTCATCTTGCTCCACGCTGGTCCGTGTTGGGTCCGTAGGTACCAAACGGTGTGTTCGTGCGTGCGGATGTGTTTGGCGAACAGTGTGAAGGAGGCAAAGCTGAGTAGCTTTGTTTGTTGTTTGTTGTCGTAGACCCCAGCGAAACCACAGAAAAGAACGAAGCACAGTCGAAAGGGCGCAAGAAGAGAGGGAGAGAGTTTGTGCGTTCCACGGAAAATTGAGCGTCGTCACCATCCATTGCTTAGCCACGGTGCAGGTGCCGCAGCTCCGCCACGTTTGCCAGAGACCACGCGGGTAGGACGAGGTAGCTCACTCAAGATCTCGATATGGCGACAGGAGCTGTTCCAGTAACCGCTCCGCTTTTCCGTTGCTGTTTTTTGGCTTTTGGGGGAACGGCAACTGTGACTACAGAATGTAGGGCAGCAAAGGTGCTACGACAAAAATGCCAACGGCATCGAGTGTGTCGCGGCGCAGCACACGCCGGCGCTTCTGAACACAGGGAGTGAAAGAAAGCAAGCAGCGTGGTCCCTCACCGGCCCTTGTACTGCTCCACTTGTAGCTGCAAAATCACCTCGCGCTCCCGCTGCTTTTCAAAGTAGGAGACCCAGCTCTTGGGACAGGACTGATCAAACGACTTTTTCTGGCCGCCACACTCCTTCTCCGGATCCTCAGGCAACGTGTCGAGGCATTTATGAAACGCGTCCCGCGCCTCATAGCACAACTCACGCTTCTTAGAGTTTTGCATGGTCGATTGCGCTGCCTTGATCCCGTCAGGGTGCGGCTGCGCACGCAGGGTTGTGAATAAGTACAAGGCGAATGAAAAGCACGAAAGTGCTGTTGCTCGTGAGTAAAAGCGAGAAGAACGCGCTGCGCAGGGCTTGTCTCTGGCACTTTGAGAAACCCCCGAATGGAGAGAGAGGGGGAGAGGACAGAAGCGATAGTCTGACGGCGGCGAGGAGCTTGCGACACGGTGTGCAAAGCGCTGCTCGGCTGCCCGTGAGAGCAGGCGTGCAGGGTCCCGTGAAGGCGGTCGATGGCAGCGCCTGCCCGAGTGAAAAGCACTCCGCCATGGCGAGGCATGCGCGTGCGACGCGTGAGGGGAGTACGTGCGCGTCACGCTACCGAGGACTGAGCGCTTCCCCCGCTTGCAGGTTTTTGCTTTTCTTTCTGTCTTCGAAGAGCGCGATGGAAGCGCTTCGTGTCGGTCGCGGTGATCAGAAGCGTCTTGCGCGGCGCAGCGGCGCGCCGAAAAAGGCGACCTGGACCCACTTATAGCTGCCCACCAACACGAACAGCGCCCCGATGTACTTTCCCTTCAAGCGCAGCACCGTTAAAAAGTCCTCGGCTTGGGCCGTGCTGCGGGTATACTCCCGTGTGCGCACCACGTCGGCGGCGCTCCTCGACACGGCCGTTAGCGTCTCTCGGTGATGGTGCAGGAAAACGGTGTCGCCGTCGTCGGAGCGCACCATAGCCACCCAGCCGCCGGCACTCAGCGGCGATGCCAAGACGACTCCGGCGAAGCGGAGGTCAGCAGATTTCAGCGCGCACGTGCTGCTCCACGTCGCCTCACCGCTGCAGCTGGCAGCAAACGTCTCGCCGTCCGCCGAAGTCCAGCTTCCGCCAAGCGAGTATGCGAGGGTGCGTGAGCTGCGCCAACTCATCGCAGCAGCGCAAAGGACTGCCGCAAGTAGTACCGCCGCAAGGGCGTTTCCATAGAAGCTCCGGGCACGCCTTCCGTCCTTTCTCACGGTCCCGCTTGTTCCCGTGGCTCCTTCGGGTGCATGTAGCCGCGAACGCACCACCTCGCGTTTGAACGAGTCCGCCATGTGTTCGCGCGGGGCTTTGTGTTTGCGCCTGATGAAACGGAGAACACCCCTCCACTTTTTTTTTTTTCGCAAGGGACGGGAAAAATGCAAGCAGAGTGAGGCAGAGGAGGTTCGTACACAGCAGCGGTTCCTGCCGTCGCGCAGGCATCGCGACGCAGACAGACGCTCCCACATCGCGCCTGCAGCAACACCACGTCGAAGACCTGAATGAAAACCGATCGCCAGGAAAAAGGCGGAGAACACTGCGCGAGCAGTGCGCGTGAATTGACGGCGCACTCGACGCGCACCAGAGCTGCTACAGAGTAACAACACTTCGCAGACTTGCACCGCGGCAAACACAATGGCGCTTGATGGTTTTTCTGTTGAGATCGATGCTATTTTTTTTTTTTTTGGAGCTTCGAGTTCTTCATTCTCCATGTGCTGTTTTCACAGTCGCAGGTTAAAGAGGTAGAACGGGTGCAGCTCGTGCGACGGCTCCAGAAAGCTGAATCCCTTTTTCCCCCGCACTGCCTTCTCCGCCTTCTCGCGGCCAATGGACCTGATCAGCTCTGCCAGCTCCTCCACTGCGCTGCGCTCCGCCGCGGTTCGAGGAAGCGTGCCCGTGAATTCTTGTGCTTTTGCTGCGTTGGCGGCGTCGTTCACGGTGCGGGGTCGCTTGCGGGTGAATAGCTCGCGCTCGCAGTACGGGAGAAGGTGCCTGCCCCGCAGCGTCAGCGGTGCCAGCACCGAGGACTCCGAAGTCGCGAGCGTGATTTCGTTCATGACACCGTCAAGCCAGAATCCGGCATTCCCCTTGGCCGCGCCGTTGAGCAGACTGACCATGACCCCGGACTCCAGCAAGCTCGCGGGAAGGGGCGTCACAACGCTGGGGTCGTCGGTCTCGCTAAACACGCAGGCGTTGTGGAGAGAGATGTGCAAGACGGAGTGGGCAATGACGATCGGGTACGAGAGCTCCAACGGGCACTGCACTCGGAGACTGGGGCTTTTCTCGACCGCCTCCAGTTCGCAGTACGCCGACTGCGGAGGGAGGCAGAAGACGCCGATTTCCTTCTTCTCCAGGGCGAGTCCCGCGTTGAGCGGGGCCTGCTCGTACCAGCCGCGGCACACCGTCGGCGCGGCAGCGAGGAGGTGAGGCTTCAGCGGAAATCGTGCCCCGCTCGGTGAGCTCAAGAGAAAATGCACGCGGTTCAGCACGCTGCTGTCGCAGATGCCGAAAAGCGCCAGTTGCTCAACCAGTGCCCGCTGCGGCGCCTCTGCTTGGATCTCAAAGTCAAGCCGATACGCTCTACAAAACCCCTCCACAGCGTGATCGACCCAGGAGTGAAATGTGTGGCTGCCTTTCACGACGTCGCACGCCACGCTGATCGGCTGACGAAACAAGAAAGCCCATAAAATAGCTTTTCCGTCCGTCACGGTGAGTGCATCGCCGACAAGTGCACCTTCGCCGACGCGAAATCGCAGCGACAGGAATCTTCCGAGAACGGTGAGCTCGATCGCCTCGTTAGCCGCGGCACCGTCAGAGGCCACGACGCCTGCGAGGCGCAGGGTGTGGGCGAGATGAAGAAAGTAGTCCCAGCAACGCCGTGAGAAAAACAACTCTCGCGGGAGCGAAGTGCACGGCTGCCTTGTTGTCGGCGAGTATGGCGTAACGAAACGGCGAAACAGCAGCAGCAGCGCATTTGCACACTCTTGCAAAAGCACGCCGCTGCCGTGCACGCTGTCCGCACCATCCTCGCGCACATACGAGGCTTCGTCCAGCTGTACTACGCGCGTGTCATCGCAACGGATGCCACGGCTTCTCAATGCAGCTATGCAGCGCAGCAGCTCCTCCTCGACTGAGTCACCAACTTCGCAGTAGCCGGCGTGCACCATAGCCTTGACGTTGAGGCATCCCAGCAGGCAGTCACCTTGCGGCATGCCCATTTGCCCCACAAGCCAACGAGCGCCGCACACAAACACCAGCGGCGTGCTCTTTTCAAACTCAGCCTGCACCCACGTAGAGTCACTCTGTACGCGGAGTGGCTCGCTGCTGTAGCTGTCTAAAATCTGTCGCACGAGAGAAGTGCGCAGAGACGTCAAATGCGGAACGATGAGAAGAATCACGGGTGCACAAAAGCACCCCTCCCTCGCCGTTTCTGAGCCTCCATCGCACAGAAGTTCATGAGCATCGACGACCTCGCCGCAGACGGTTTCAGCCCAGTACGCGGCAGTGCTCTCAACAACGCTGGCCGCCCCGATCACTTCTTCCTTGGCAGCCTCCGCGTTTTCGGCGCGCGTCCGTGAGACCGTCAGCTTCAGACTGTTCTCCGCAAAAAAGTGAAGACCATCTGCCACGCTTAGGCCGCGGTCAGTGCTGAGAACGGTAAACTCGATCGAGACCGAGGAAAGCAGCCCTACGCGGTTCTCAGCGCCGGAGTAGAAGTGCAGTATCGAAGCGACTCCGACCAGCAGCAGGGACAGAAGGAACTCGTTGGAGCCGCCAGGGCTTGAGCATAGTGTGTCGATGTTGTGCACAATAAATCTGCACGCACCTCCACTGCAACCATTGAGAAAAAGCAGGAGGCTTGTCCACACCGTGTTGATCGTTGCGGTACTCAGCCACCAAATGTGCGTGGGGCCGGAATCGTAGGTGACAACCTCTGTGCCCAGCGTGTAGCAGCCTTCACAAATAGTGACGTAATCGCCACCTGCCGATTTGAAAAGTACTTGATTTGCTGAGAAGTGCGTCTTGAACTCAGGAAGCGCCGCTGTCAACTCACCGCCGCGCTTCCCCTTTTTGCTCGCTTCAGCCGTCGCTAACGCGCGTCCCAGCTCACTGTCTGTGTCGGCAAACAACGCTGTGGAGCGCGGTTTTATCATTAAATGCGCCGGTAGCCGGTGGAGGCGGCAGGCGCGCACAGCTTCGTAAAAGACTGCCGTCTCGACAGGCGTGAAATAGGGAACATCGTTGAAGTACCCAGAGGTCCCGTCTGTTCGGTGTTGCATTGCTGCAGCGTCGCCGAGCTGTGGTTTGCGCGGGCGGAGTGAATGCCGAGAAAAGGAGGCGAGAAGAGATGGAAGGTGTCCATGGCTACCAGTCCCCGTCGCTTGCTCTTGGATGGGAAAGCGAAAATGCGGTTCCGGGGCCCACATTAAAAAAAAAAAAAAACGCATTCTGCCGGCACTTTAATGTGCCCGCGCAGAACACCGAGAGCCGCACGTCGGCCTCAGAGTAAAATGTCATCCTGCTCTTTTTCTTGTGGTTTTGGTTAAAGGTGAAAAAGGGGCAGGAACGCATGCCTGTCAACGACGGTTCCAGAGATCGTAGAGTTCGACATGTTGATAAAGCTCACAAGATTGTTGCTCCTTAGAGCTATCGGTAAGGCGCCTACTGCCGCCTCCCCTCGCCTCCGCGCTTCGGGTCCCGCCGCGGAAGAGGCGACTGAGATGGGCAACCACTGTGGGGGCTCTTTCGTGTAAGCCCCTGACGAAGTCATCATGTGTGACCGATCAGTCCTGAGTTGAGAAACGTAATCCTTCCACTCCAGGACCCTGTACTGCACACGGTCCAACAGGGCGGTTATCTGCCGGGCTGCGGACCCCGTCAGCGCAGAGTCGAAGAACAATGTCCGCGTCACATAGGTGTGTAAATCGACGCAGTACGGCGAGAGTGGACCCAGCCCGACATCCGTGGTCGCAGGAATCCGTGAGTCGAGATCGATGACGTACCACCTGTTCGTGTCGGCAGAGTGAATGACTGCGATGACGTGGTAGTCCCAAAGCGTGACGTCTTCAGCCAGCACCGTTGTCTTGAAAGGCCGATACGGAACGACGGACGTCCACTTGTTGAGTTGCTCAGCGCTCGCGTCGCAACAAAACGAGCTCATCACCACAGCGTAGCCCTTGTCAACCGATTTGTTCTCTGTGAGGAGTTTTTCGATACACTTGTAAACATTCTCTTCGCAGTAGCAAAATGCATACTCGAGGTACGGCGCCATTGCCTGGACTGCGAGCGCTGTGCTTACGCGCTTCTTGCTGGGTTGGGAGACGCAGAGAGTGGGTGCACAGGAAGAGCTTTGCTAGATGCGTGAAGAGGGAACACGTGAACGTGCCGGCAAGCAGAGGGCTTTGAGCACGCACCCCAAACCGCACCACCGCGTTCTTCAAAAGCACCCGCCTTTTCGCCTTCATCGGCTGGGCAAGTGAGGAGCGCCGCGTCTTGTCACTTGTGCCCATTGTCTATCTTTGATGCGGGCTGAGACCGACTCTCAGACCAGCCTGCGGTCGACCACTACCAGTATTTTGTGTTCACAAGAGGGACAGTCAAGCCGTTTGCCGCCAAGAGGCTTGGCAGTGATACCGGCGAGCTCCACACCCCCGAAGCCGTGAACGCCGGAAAAACCGGCTGGTGTCCCCAGACTGTCAAACGCCTCTTTGACCCTTTTGCCCCTGCAGCTTCCCCCCCCCTTCCGCACCCGCCAAGCCGTACGATTCGAAGAACCCCCCCCCCTTCGAGCTCAACCCCCACACTTCAATGCACCGACTGCCGATCCTGGCAACTTGGAAAACGGCACCGAGACGAATAGTGCGAAGATTGTGCTTCCCCGCCGATATGAAGTGCAGCTACCGGTTGTCGAAAGCACCCTTTTGCGGGGGCGAGTTTCGGTAGACGCAGTCTCCCCGCCTTGGTGCCGGCGGCCACATCGCCTCACCGGCACGGCGGCGGGCTCCTTCTTTCAGTTCGTCCTCAGTTTTCGTGGAGGTGCCACTTTAAGCTTCAGGAGGATCTCCCTCGCCGGTGTTGCATCGCTGGCCCCTCGGGCGCACCACTGCACTTTTGCGAAGACACCGCTGGCGCCGCCCGCCCCCTATGCAACGGCGCCGCTCCCACGGTTCGGGACGCCAACGCGGACGTGGTTTCGAGAAAGCACCTGGCCTCGCACACACAGTTCGCAGAGGGCCGTGACAGAATCCACTAGCCAGGGGCGCGACACCCGCGTCAAGAGTAAAAGAACAGAACTTGACGAGGGCACCGGCAAAGGGCTCCAACGCACCTCCGGCCCACGACGCCCGGGGCCCCCCCCGCAGCGCCTCCAGCACGGCACACCCCGAAAGGCGAACCTTGAAACCAAGGGAGCTCATCACCTCCCATTTCCCACCGCGGTCCTCGAGACGTTGCCCCGCCAAGAGCCGCTGGCACGAGTGCCGTCGGTTCCTTGACCCTTTCCCCCATGCCAGCCACCGCAGCGCACCCCCCCCCGTTCCCTGCACAGTGGCGGCGGCTTCCCAAGCCCCCCACCTCGCCCCACCAGAAAACACCACTCCGCCCGACGGCGCGACCAAGCACCAAAGCACCAGGGGGCTTGGGGTTCATGGCCGGCTCTGTTTGGAAGCCTGCCGGCCCTTCCCCGTTTTGACGGAGGGGGGCCGGGGGCGGCTTCCCCCCCTCCCATGCGGCCGCCGGCTGAGCAGTGCCACAGCCCGCGGCAGCAAGTAAGACACCCAGTATTGCGATGCATCTCTCGCTTCTGGTGTTACAATTTGGCCCTCGCTTTCCGTCGACGCGATCAGCGTTGTTCAGCGATGTGGTTGGGAACTTGAGTTGAGCCAAACCTCTCATGCAAAGGGCCGGGGGTGGGTAAGGGCATGGTGGTCTGCAGCACGGATCTGTGGAAATAAGGATGGCCCCTCTGAAAGCCGTGCTTTGAAGCAAGCGCGTTCCATTATTGACCACACTTCGGCTCAAATTCAACCCACTAAACGCACTTACCCCGCAGGTTGCCTCCTTTGTCGACGCCCGGCCTTCGAGGAACCGCGGTCCCAGCCACATCCTCCCTGATGAACCGTGCGCCATCTTGCGGCACTATTTGTTCGCGCGGCAGTGAAACCCCACGGCTTGCTAGTGCTCGCCGGCGGCCTCGGCCGGCTTCGAGCCCCGGAGATGCAGCTTGCGAACCAGGGGTTCGGGAAGCACAGGGGGACGGCGCTGACCGGCGAAAAAGCTCTGGAAGGACGTTGGTGGGCGATACGTTCGGCGTGGTGGAGGGGCCAGGTGCTTCCGGCTGACCGTTAGCTTCGCCGACGGCACCCGGCACTGGATACTTTCAGATGCGGGCGGTTCCTGGGGAGCGGGGCGGCGCAGGCGCCGGAGGGTAGGGCACAGGCGCCCCCCCCCCTCAAGCGCGCCTCGTGTGTGGCGCTGGTTCCCGTGGGGGTAAGGGGTCGCCGGCTATGAAACCTGCACAAACGAGAGCGTTGGAGTTGATGGCGACACTTAGTCGCATGCCTTTCCCAGCTATGGTGGCATCTGTAAGGACTTGCTAGTGAGTCACTCTGGCGTGAAGGGAGTGAGAAGGTTGGGGGGTCAAGAGTGATAGGTGAGTCACGGCAGTTTTAAATGCGTAGCTCGCGAGCCCCAGACAGACAACACTCCGTCCCCTATTACACACTCACGTCTTTACTGGCTGACTCTCTGCACAGTGTGAGCAGTGAACACGGGAACAGGGGTCAAGATGCACGGGCGATGTAAGTCAAGGAGTTAATCCTGGATTTCTAAACTGACTGATATCACCGATCTTATCCGCTGACCATATTTTCTTTGTTTTCCGCCCCCTTCATTCCCCTCGCGAGCTCTGAACGACGCCACTTTGGGGCAGTGGAAGGGCGCCATCGAATCCGCACTTCTGGCTTTCCGCCACGGTCGGTGCACAACGGAGGGGGTCTGGCTCCCGCAGTTTCCTCGCACTGGTTGCAAGACGCCTCTCGTCAGCGCGGAGACGGAGACGTCTGTGATTTGCGCGCCGGTGGCGCCCGGGTGCACCACGGGTGTTCTGCGAAGGCCCGACTATCGGGGTCGAGAAAGCGGAAATGGGGGGGGGGCGTTGCTGTGAGTCAAACCCTCGGGGATGCTGCTTTCCCCACACCCGGGTGACCTTTAACAAGTTGTGCTGCGCAGCCCGGCTTGCGAAACAATTACCTCAACCGGGGGCATTGCAGGGGTTCTTTCCGCAGCCCCTGCCGCTCTGGATTCCGCCGAAGTGTGCAGGGGCAAGGTTTTCAGCGGTTGGCCTCGTCTTTTCTCCGAGCACTGCCGGTCGCGGCCGCTGTGGGGCGCGTGCTGCTTGGCGGCCCACTTCTTCAAAGTGATGTTGTCCTTGGTCGTCGGTTCTCAATTGAAAGAGGGGTGCGGGACTCCAAGCACTGAAAGGGGGGCGTCAATGGCTTTTTTTTACCGCCACGGACGTTTTGCCAGGGGATGCGTTCACCCGAGGTCAGGTTGCGTTGTGCCGGGGGTCTGAGTGGATGTGTAGGGGGGTGGGTGGTCGCCGCGCCTCCGTTGCCACCATGGGGATACGCAGGGGTGTTAGAGGTGCAAAAGCCACGGCGGACTACCTAGAAAGTGTGGGGCGCTAGGGGCCGGGTACAGCCCAGCCGTAATGTGGGCCAGGAAACGGCGCAGCGGGGGGGGCGCAGATAGGAAAAGCGCAACTTGTGAGCGTGTGGTTGGGGTGGCTCCTGTTCCGCGGTCCTTCGCTCATGAAGAACCTCTTCGCCGCGTGTTTCGGGTGTTGGGGTGTTCTTTTTTGCGCCGGTCTTTTGCTGGCTAGCCCGTGTGGTGTGCTGCTCTTTGGCGGCGTCGCGCGGACATGGCGTGTTTTGATGCGTGGGGGTGCTGGGGGCGGGTGTGGCTTTGACTCTTGCGGTCAGCGGTGAGGTCGGGGGCAAGGTTCGAAATGAGGTTTGTGCGTGGTGGTGGGGGTGGGTGAGGAGAGTGGCGTGATTTGGAGCGGGGGGGGGGTGCGTGAGGTGCGTTTGCCTGCCGGCCCGCTGCCCCGCGTCGGGAAGCTGTTGGAATTTTGCCCGTCATCTTTCGAGGTCTCCAAGACAGCGGGTACTTTTACTTGATATCTGCTCGTCCTCCTCTTCAAGTCCTGGGCGCAGTCGGATCTAGCAGTGTCTGCTTGCGGGGTTCGTTGGCCTGTTGGCGGAGAGTTCGGCGCTAGCGAGCGTGTTCGACCCTCCAGAGTTACCAAGCGGAGTTGGGGGCCGATGACCTTTAGTGGTTCTGTTTGTCTTGGAGTCCCTACTGTCTAAAGCATTGTTGCGATGCAGACCAAGCTTCTTGCCGCCTTGTTGAGGAAAAGAGAAAGCCGGCGGCTCCTTGCTAGGATGGCCTCTTGACAGCCTGAGAGAAGTCCACAGTGGTGCGCCGCGGCCGATTGGCAAAAAACACAACTGTTGCTTTGCACCGTCAAGTTCTTGCATCACATCGAAGAGTTGGTTCCCAAACGCAGTCGCACTGCGGACCTGTGCAGCAAACGCTTTATTGCGTGTTGCCAACACCGACGTCAACTCCTGGCCCTTTCTCTTCGATCCGTTCCCTTTGCTGCCCACCGCAGCTGTGCTGTGCTCACACTCCTTTCCAAGCCCATGTCCGTCTTCCGTATGCTGATCGTGGCTGCGTGCGTCCTCGTAGTTCTGATTAGTGTAGGTCCTGAGGAGCACGGTACGGAGGCCGTGCGGGAGCTCCTGCAGAACTTTGAGGGCGATGCCCTGAGGTCGCGTTTTGGTGTTTCGCGGACTTTCAACCACAGTGAGACCCGGCAGGTCTACAAGCTCATTCTTTCCGAGGCTCAGAAGGCCATCGATGGCTCTGGCGAGGATGCAGGGCGGAGGGCGTTCACGTGCTCCAAAGTGCGCTTTGAGGCGCGGCGCTATGCACGCTCTCGTGACGGAACTCTCGGAGGCCACATCACTGACATTGCGCTTCAGTTGCGCGACAGCTACGTGCACGGAATCAAGTACTTGCCCTTGGCAGTTCGGAAGGACGTGGCGGATTCGCTGGCGCTCGAGAAGCCATCGCTCGTTCACACCGCGATAGTGCTGCGACAGGCGTATAATTGCCTGGCTCCAACGCTGAGCGGAGGCGAGTGCCCGTCGTATGCGTTTTTGCGCGTAATCAGGGAGAAGTCGGACGCAGACATCCTGGGCTCGTGCACGATGAGCAACAAGGGGTTTGACAATATTTGAGGCGGGTATCGCTGTGCACTACAATGACACGCAAAAGTCTGTTTTCGGTGAAGAGCAGATGGTGCTGCAGCGGCAGTAAAGAGGATTAGTGACCGGTATTCTCAAAGAACATCGAAAATCAAGATGTGCCGATTCGAATCGCTCCAGTACACCATTGGGTTGATGTTTGCAAGGCTGTTTCAAAATCTTCCCTTGCTGCGGCAACCTCGCATAACAACACGCCGCGCCAGGAGCGTGCTCTTTCCTGCGCCCTCAAACGAAAACTCTTTTCCTTTCTCGTTGTCTCATGCCTCTTTGGCTCTCACACCCAGTTCCTTCAAATTCAAGTTCCCTTCAAAGTCACCATGGCCAATCCAAACGAGCAGGCGCTCCTGCAGATCGCACAGCAGATCGAGCGCGCTGTCGACGATGAGCTGGACCGCATTGATCAGATGGATGACGACGAGATCCTTGCCATCCGCCAGAAGCGGCTGAAACAGCTTAAGGAGGTGCAGGCTCGGCGTGATGAGTGGCTCCGCAAAGGCCACGGCCAGTATCTGGAAGTGACGGAACCGAAGGAGTTTTTCGACAACGTCCAGGGCTCAGAGCGCGTCGTTGTGCACTTTATGCGTCGCAGCACCCCTCGCTGCGAAGTCATCGAGCGCCATTTGCGCGCAATCGCCCGTGACCACTTTGAGACGCGGTTTTGCTACGTCGACGTGGAGCGCATTCCGTCGCTGCCGGAGCGCTTTAACGTGATGATGTTGCCCACCTTGATGCTCGTCGAGAAGGCCAACACATTCCACAGCATCATCGGATTTGACGAGTTCGGTGGGGCGGACGACTTTGCCACAGACACGGTGGCGCAGGTGCTCGCACACTACGGCATGATTAACGAAAAGGGCATGTTTGCCGCGGATCAGAACGACGAATAGTGTTATGCCCGTGCCAGCCTCTTTCACTACAATTGTGTTTCTGGTTTGCTGTACTATAAGCACTCCGATGGATAGACAAAATGAAACCAGTAATTAGCGCAACGCTTCAGCATCTAGGAGCCGTATCACGACGTGCTCAAGTGACTCGTGCTCGCTACGCCGAAGAAAGAAGGCATCGGTGCGCTGGCCCTTCTGTCTTACTTATCGATTTGTACCAAGGCGAACGTTTGCCGATGCTACACGCTCTGCTTTCTCCACTCTTGTAGTTTTGCAGCTCTCTACCTGCTAGCCTTCAAACCTCTCACCCAAACCACCACCAACTCGCAGACGCTGTGCCCGCGCGCATGTCCGACACCACTGAGCCCACAAACCGCTTCGCCGGTAACGTGCGCCAAGCCGAGCCGCCGAACGAAAAAGCGCTTCGCATCAAGGTCAGTGCTCTAAAGCGCACGATCAAAGACCTCGAGTTTGCCAGGCGCGAAGTTGAGCAGGAGACGCAGCGCCTGGAGAGCATGCGGCAGGGGGACTCAGATCGTGTTCCCCAGCAGACAAAGGTTGTTGACGAAGCCCAGATGATGGTGCCGCACTCTGTGAACCGCATCATGGCGTCAGTCAAGGACCTCTCCGACTTCCTCGACAAGGAAGGCTCGACTGTGTCGAATGAGGAGCTGCTTGAGTCTGCCCGCGCGGCTCTAGCCGATGGCCAGGCAGCTGTTTCGTAACTACTTTGCTTTGAGCTTTTTCTGAGCGACCTCCAGCAGCAATGAAGTCGGTGAAGAGCATCTCAGAACTGAAACCAAAACTCGCGCACCACCGGCACTCGACGAAACGAGCAGAAGTCAATAGGAGGACACCAGTCTTCTCTGTGGGTCGGGACACTATTGCACTGTTTTATCGAGTGTCTTCGCTCTCGAAGTGGCAATCGAAGTGGGACCAGGTAAGCTGCACTGAGGAACTGCAGACTTGGTCCCATTCCCATGCACTCGCCGCGCGCTGTCGAATTCGTTTGGTGCGCTCCCCTTCATCTACTGCCGCACCGCGCGCTTCGTCCAACTTTCTCCCACCGCACACAGCTGACCCTTTTTTTTTTCTGAATAGGCTGGTTTGCCGTCCACTTGGCTGCAGCGACCCCGGCGCAGAGGGCTTCCACTGTGCAGTTCACTGGCCTCTCGGTCTTGAAAAAAAAAAATGACTACTCCAGACAAGCGCGCGTACGCCGCTGCGGCGTCCAGCAAGTACCCCAACTACATCAACGACAGGGATCTGTGCAAGCGTTTTCTTGAGGAGTTCCGCGACTCCACTGGGAATGCAAAGTACCTGCATCAGGCCGGCAGCGTGGCGCAGCGGCAGAGCCTCGTTTTCTCTATTTTTCTAGATGACATCGCGAGCTTCGGGCAGGTTCACCTGGCGCAGCGAATTCAGATGAACGTTGTTGGCTACACGGAGGAGCTGTATCGTGTTGTCGACTCCATTGTCCCACAGACTGACTACGTTGTAGACATGGTAGACCAGCTGACAATGGAAGCTCGAGCGTCCGGCCAAGAGCTGCCGGCGCTTTTGACGCGTCGCTACGAGCTGAAGATTCACCCGCTCAGCGACAACAGCGCAGCGATCCCGCTCCGTGAGCTGAAAGGCGGGTCTATTGGCACTCTTACTGTTTTGCGCGGCATCTGCATTGCCGCCACTGCTGTTCGCCCCAAGCTCGCGATGCTCGTGTCAGTCTGCGAGGTTTGTGCCGAGACGACGTTTCAGCAAGTCGTTGGCGATCGCCTGACGCCATTGCAGGTGTGCCAATCGCAGCGCTGCAAGCTGAACAACGCCGTGGGCAGGCTGCTGGCGCAGAACAAAGCGAGCAAGTTCGTCAAGTACCAAGAATTACGGGTGCAGGAGCTCCCCGAAGACGTTCCTCGCGGCGCCATTCCGCGGACAATCCGGGTCGTGTGCGAGGGAGAACAGACACGTGTCGCGGCGCCTGGCCAGGTTGTCCGCATCACCGGCACATACTGCCCTGACCCTTCCACTGGACAGGGACACGAGGCGTTCCGTGCGTCAACCATGGTCAAAACGCTCTACAAGGCGATCCATGTGGAACTCGAAAAGCGCAGCTACCAGGAAGCGGCCGAGGATATGCGGGCGCAGGTGGAGGACATCCGCGACTACCCAGACAGGGAGGCTGTGATCGAGAAGCTGACCCGCAGCATCGCACCCGAAATATGGGGAATGGAGGATGTGAAGAAGGCGCTGCTGTGCCAGCTTGTGGGTGGTAGCTCCATCACAAATGGGATTCGTATCCGAAGCGATATCAACATCCTCTTTATGGGCGACCCTGGTGTGGCCAAGAGTCAACTGCTCAAGTGGATCGCATCCGTGGCGCCGCGGTCTGTCTTCACGACGGGAAAGGGCAGCTCCGGCGTCGGCCTCACCGCCGCCGTCACGCGCGACACCCATACCGGGGAGGTGATGCTGGAGGGTGGCGCCCTGGTCTTGTCCGACAAGGGCATCTGCTGCATTGACGAGTTCGACAAGATGGACGACTCTGACCGCACCGCCTTGCACGAAGTGATGGAGCAGCAGATGGTGTCCATCGCCAAGGCAGGCATCATCACCTCGCTGAACGCCCGCACATCCATCCTGGCCGCATCGAACCCAAAGTTTGGCCGCTGGAAGCGAAACGCAACGCCCACGGAGAACGTCAATTTGCCGCCGGCGCTTCTCTCACGTTTTGACGTGCTCTGGCTACTCCTGGACGAGTCGAGCCGCGAGCGCGACGCGGAGCTTTCGATGCACGTCACTCACGTCCACCTCCACGGCGTCGCACCGGGCACGGTGGCGGACGACGGGGTGCGCGGTACGACTACCGAGTACTTTGGCCGCAGCTTCCTGCGCGCGTACGTGGGCGAGGTGAAGCGCATCCACCCATTCGTTGACCCCGGCGCCGCCAAAGCCATCAGCGATATTTACTGCGAAATGCGGGCGCAGAGTGTGCGGCACAGCAACGTCGTCACTGCACGTACATTGCTCAGTCTCATTCGCCTCTCACAGGCGTGCGCGCGCCTGCGGTTCTCAGAGCGGGTGCTCGAGGAGGACGTGCGAGAGGCAGGCCGTCTTCTCGACTGCAGCAAAGCATCGTTGCAGGACCGTCCTGCAACGGACATGCACCGCGTCGTCACGACGTCTGACGCGTCCATCTTTTCGGCGATCCGTGATATCGCGCGTGGGCGCACGGCTGTTGACCTCGCAGAGGTGCGACCGGCGCTGATGATGAAGGGCATTGGCGAGTCCCATCTGCAGCGGTGCCTGCAGACGTACGCAGAGGTCGGCGTCTGGTCTGTCGCCGGGTCCATGCTCGAGTTTGCTGACGACTAGAAGACGACGACGCGCGAGCGCGCGCGGGGTATAGAGTTGCGCCCCGCATCGTTTCTCTCCTTCTTCTCCCATCTTTGTCTACGTGGCAGCACGTCTTTTTCATAGAACATGCTAATGCATCGACAACAAGTAGTACGCGACTCGAAGCACGGGGGCTCCGCGTCTCTCCGCTGTTGCTACTGAGATAGCCGCTGCTCCAAGAAGCAGCCTCGCGCGACAAACGCGGTGGGCACCAGTGCTTCGGTCGTCCCCCTCACCGGGGCTGGGTTTTTCTTTTTCGCCGCGTTGATTTACATTTGTGCGGGCGGAGCCGCTTCTCGACGAGCCACCTTCAACCTGCTATTCTCTCGCCTACCCTGCTGCTATCCTTTTGTTCTCTGACTTGGCCACTTGCCGCCGCCGGCACACACACACAGATCAGTCAGCTCTCTTTCGCTCTTCAGCACCTCTCCCCTTCTCCACCTCTTAAAAAGCAACCATGTCCTCTGAGCGCACCTTCATCGCGGTCAAGCCGGACGGCGTGCAGCGCGGCCTCGTTGGCGAGATCATCGCCCGCTTCGAGCGCAAGGGCTTCAAGCTCGTCGCGCTGAAGATGCTGCAGCCGACGACGGAGCAGGCGCAGGGCCACTACCAGGACCTCGCCTCGAAGCCGTTCTTCCCGGCGCTTGTGAGCTACTTCTCCTCCGGCCCGATCGTGGGCATGGTGTGGGAGGGCAAGAACGTGGTGAAGAGCGGCCGTGTGCTGCTCGGCGCGACGAACCCGGCCGACTCGCAGCCGGGGACGATCCGCGGCGACTACGCCGTGGACGTGGGCCGCAACGTGTGCCACGGCTCTGACTCCGTGGAGAGCGCGCAGCGCGAGATCGCCTTCTGGTTCAAGCCGGAGGAGGTGTCGAGCTGGACGTCGCACTCTGCGGGCCAGATCTACGAGTGATTGGCGCACGTCAAACATGCGCACCAGCGCACGGAGTGGTGAGTTCTCTAACGTGTATGTGGCGCTGCGGCCCCCCTCCGGTTCGGCCATGTCGTTGCTTGCCGAGACTCTCCGATAGTGCAGGGGGGCCCTCACCCCATCTACTGCCTTCTCTTTTTGTTTCTTTGTCTTTCTGTCTCTCTGATCTAAGGTGGTCCTACACCCCTCGACCTTTCATTCACTGTCTGCCGGTGTCCGCCAGGAAGACTCTGCAAAACTGAATCCACTCGAGTACGTTGAGTACGCCCCCAGCCCCGGTCGTCTCGCTCGGCTGTGACGTCGCTGAGCTCGAGAATGGTGAGGCAGTGAAGGGGGTGCTCACACTCGCACAAAACAGAGGGCGCGTCTCTGCGAGCCAGCCTGCCTTGCTGGAGCCGCAGCGGTTCCGTTCCGCGCTGACTTGACGCGTAGTCCTCTCGCCACCCGTGCTCGGTGTGGTGACGGGGGCGAGCAACGCAACACCTACGTCGCCTCGTGAAATCCCGCTGCCCCCCTTCAGCGGAAAACGCGGCTTCACTCTCCTTCCACTGTCTCTCCCCTTGCGCGTTGCTGTTTGCGGCTGCCGCTCTCTCCCGGCGCCCGCGTCCATAGTCCTCTCGAGTATCTAGCTCCCTCTCAGCACTCCCTCGCTAACCATCACCAGCCCTCTTTTAACAACCAGCAACCATGTCCTCTGAGCGCACCTTCATCGCGGTCAAGCCGGACGGCGTGCAGCGCGGCCTCGTTGGCGAGATCATCGCCCGCTTCGAGCGCAAGGGCTTCAAGCTCGTCGCGCTGAAGATGCTGCAGCCGACGACGGAGCAGGCGCAGGGCCACTACCAGGACCTCGCCTCGAAGCCGTTCTTCCCGGCGCTTGTGAGCTACTTCTCCTCCGGCCCGATCGTGGGCATGGTGTGGGAGGGCAAGAACGTGGTGAAGAGCGGCCGTGTGCTGCTCGGCGCGACGAACCCGGCCGACTCGCAGCCGGGGACGATCCGCGGCGACTACGCCGTGGACGTGGGCCGCAACGTGTGCCACGGCTCTGACTCCGTGGAGAGCGCGCAGCGCGAGATCGCCTTCTGGTTCAAGCCGGAGGAGGTGTCGAGCTGGACGTCGCACTCTGCGGGCCAGATCTACGAGTAACCGTGGCGGCGCCGCGATGCCGTAGATGACCTTATAAACACTCTCTCGCCTTCTCCTTCTGTTTACCCAGAAAACTGAAAATGAAAAGAACTTGTTTAACTTGATTCAAGCACGTTCTTCCACTCTTTCCGACCGAGCCAGAGCCGCCGCGCTGCCTCTCTCCGTCGTGTTGAACTCACTCTCTTGCGCAATGCCCTCCCTTTGTGGGACTGGCTTGTTGAGAGCGACGGTCATCGGGAGCGACGCAGACGGCTCATCTCGACAGAAGAGTGAAGAAACGGTTGCCAAAGGGAAAAAGGCCCAAAAAGAAAAAGTTGCTCATGCCCCAACGCCGACGGTGCAATTCCCTTGCACCCGGTGTTGCGCAGAGAAATGTACACAAGTGCCTTTTGATTTCGGGTTTCACAAACCCATCTCTTCCCTCTTGTTGTTTCAGCGATCGAGCCAGAAAACAAACGAGGCACGAAGAAGCGCGCTCTCGGAAGAAGAAGAAAAAAGGGCAGAAGACAAAAGAAAGGAGTCGGTTTTCTGCTTCGAATGCAGATTGGGCGGTGGTGGAACGCTGACTCACTCACTGCCTCTTTGAAGCTTGCTGGCGTGGGTCTGCGCCGACCCATGGAGGGCGTTTTGCTTTACTCGACATCTTCTGATGCCCCAGAGGGAAGAAGACTGCAGACATGAGGGCGAAGTGCTACCACGGCGTGCTCCCTTCCACCCCACCTGCGGTCTCAGGCCCCCACTTCCCTCAGCGCACGTTGCGGTCTGCTACTGTAGGCGCACGCTTCTTTGTGCATGCTTCGTGAGAATGCGCTGCGCACTCGGCTCATCTCGTCTCACTCCGTTTCCCTTTTCTTTTTTCGGTCTCTGTGCGGCTACTCCAGCCCTTCGACCCTTCTCGCTCCCCACTCCCGGTGCCGGCAAAAGGCTGATCTGCCGCTGGAGACAAGGCAGCACAGCACGACGTGGGAGAAGAGGACGGACAGCCACCCTCAGCGCACATCGGGTGTCGAGGCGCAGCACTCGGTGCAGCCAGAGACAGAAACACCGCCGCACTCGGGTAACATCTTGTGCGCACGCATCGCTCACGCTTCCCTTCCTCCTTACCGCACCGCGTGCGGGAACACCAGCATAGACTGTCAGGCTGCACATCGGCGTGACAAGCCGCAAATCTGACCACACACAGAAAGCGTTTGCCAGTTTGGCCGACAGGGCTCCGACTCCGCAGAGCAACCATAGAGAGGCGCCC
The DNA here is from genome assembly GCA_030849075.1 of Zelonia costaricensis. Lineage (NCBI taxonomy): Eukaryota > Euglenozoa > Kinetoplastea > Trypanosomatida > Trypanosomatidae > Zelonia > Zelonia costaricensis. The sequence goes on from JASAOO010003552.1 coordinate 66,768, forward strand.
AAACACACCACGTGTTGATAGTACAGTACGAAAATGTGGGCGCGCTCGCCGCTGATGGCGCGTGCTATCCCGCTCATCCGACCCGCCAAAGTGAACCCGGCGTCGAAGAAGGCGCCGCTGACGTCACTCAACGGCATCTCAATGCTGTCGACGGTGACCAACGCGCCCTTCTCGAAACAGTGCCAGGAGGTGCTCCGCTCGACGGCAAAGAGCAAGCAGTACTGGAGCCGCTACTGGATCACTCAGCCCCAGTCGCGGCGCACGTGCAACGCGGTGATTCTGCCCGGGCAGAAGCCGACCACCATCTACCTCAACGTCGAGAAGGTGATCCCGCTCAAGGCGCTCTCGAAGAAGGAGCAGCAGCAGGTGCTGGACGAGCACCCCCCGTTCTTTGGCACCGGCGTGGGTATTTTGTCAGAGCGGTTCAAGTGGAAGGCTGTCATGGCGGAGCGTCTCGTTCGTCTTCTGAACCCCTCGGAGGAAGAGCGCGCGCTTTTCATCGATGTCCAGACGGCTGCGGAGATGAAGCTGACATACAAAAAAAAGGATGTTCGCGACATCCGCTCCGCCAGCTCCGTGTACGTCTACAACTCAGACCAGCTGGCCGACCCCTTTAAGGGCGAGCCGCAGAAAGGCATGGCCCTCAACGCGGCAACTGGCAAGCGGCTCGGGCAACCCGCGCACGACATCCTCCTCGGCGTCGGCATCCTGCGCGGCTACACGTCGCCGATGTGGGTTGTCGACGCACAGATGAAGTATCTGAACCTAGAGCTGAAGCCCGAGGCGGCGAAGCAGGGAGTGTCCGTGCCGAACATGTCCGGCATGATTGTGTCCCTCTCCAAGCTGCCGCGAGCGTGCAAGGACGAGTTGCTGAGGGAGCTGAAGCAGCACCGCGCTGATGCTTTCGGGCACGACATCTTCTTCATTTACAACGTCAACGGCTGGGAGGCGACGCGGTCGCGCGTGCTCGTGAAGTGCATGGCCGCCATCAACGATAGCGTCTTTCCGTTTCACTTCGTGAATTTGAAGGATCTTCGCCTGCAGAAGCCCAAGTATGCGAAGATCTGCGAGCGGCTGATGATGAACAGGGCGCCTCTCGGGGCGGAAAAGCTCGCGGCCTTGGCGGCCGAGGCTGCTGGATCAGCCGAAGCCACCGAGCACAAGAAGACTGCGATTTCCATACAGGGGACACGCTTCCAGCACTTCTTCGCAGAGGATGTGACGCTGCGGCGCTATTACAACGCCGCGTGCATGGCAAAGCCGCATCTCACGATGCCGTCGGTGCGGCCCATCGCCATCTCCAAGGGTCGACTCATCGGGCCCCGTGACGAGGGCATCCTGCGCACCTTTGCCCTCACCCACAAGCTGTCAAGCCCGATCTGGCTCACCGAGGCGGAGGCGATGCGCATGGGCGTACGAATTGCCGCAGGCCACGAGAAGCACTTTGTCACCATCGGTGCGGCCGCGGCGGAGGTGAACCCCAGCGAGGAGGCGGCGGACGGCTTCTACAACATTGGCGACTTCGCCAAGCCTGACGAGATCCTCTCGCTGTTTCCCAAGTCGAGCAAAAAGGTGCACTTCATGCTGGACACTAAGTGGCGCGCTGTCCTGGGCAAGCAACGGCAAGACTTCCTCACGTCACTGCGGCGCGAAACGCCGCTGTGGGTCTCTGTCAACGAGTGTCTCATGTCCGGCTTTGAACCGAAGCCAGGGTCTCCGCTCTTGTCGTTCCCGTCGTGGCGCAAACGGGACAGGACCGGCACCCGTCTCTACAACTCGCAGTACACAACTGACCCAGTACGCGTCGTCGGTGTCGCCACCGTGTACGCGCGACCGCAGGGGCTTAGCGTGTCTGATGGCCGGAAGGGGTAGTAGCTGCGTGCTTTCGTCAACGCAGGTAGGCGCACTCCTGGCGGCTCAGCGAACGTGAGACGAAGAGCTCACTTCACGGATAGACTCTCTGCTGACGCAATACTCTGAACGTCTTGTCTGCCTACTCCGCTGTGCACACCTTTTGCTTCCATCCTTTCTCTTCACCTCAGCTTTTGCTGCGGCTGCCCTGCTTCTCTAGCAGCACCGGTGTGCTGAACAGAAGAACGCGAGGAGTCACCGCTAGAGGTGATCATGTGGTGGCGCGTTTTCTTTCCGCTTTGTGGTTGCAGGGCGAGGGATGCATGTGTAATGGGCGGCACGCGCGGTTGAAATGGCAGCGAACTCTTCATCAACGAATAGAAGGTCACCACAATAGAGGTGCAGGTTTCGGACAAATAACAAAGCGAAAGGGACAAAGAGCAACAGCAACGCAGCCTCGGCCTACTGCGCGCGAGTTCGTGTGTGGTGAGGAGGCCGTGCGGCAGTGATCTTTGGCCTGCAGGACGACCGGTAAACGGTGAAGAAGCGGGGTGACGACGAGGTTGCGCCGGGCACCACAGACGCCACCATCGCTGACGGCGCGCCCAGCGCGCATGTTTTGCCTGCACCAAAGCTGAGTTGTGCCGTCGCACGCTGCACCGCGGGCGCCGCGGTTCTTTGAGGCGACGCAGTTGATGTGACGCGCGCCTCCCTTCCGATGATACGGGCCGTCGATGCACATGCGCCGTAATACCTCCACTCTCTCCCTGTTGCCTGCTGCGTCTCCCCGCTACCCTCTCCGACCTTCCATTTTACCGAGAACCTCCTTTTTTTGTGCGCTTTTGTGCATCTTCACGGTTGGTTGCACCACAACGGCATTGCCGTGGAAGCCGCGCAAGTCCTTTTGTGAGACCGACTTATGAGCGTTTTGACTAGTGCACGATCCACCCTCCTCCCTTTACTTGTCCGTTCTCCCATCCTTTTCCGTTGCACCCACGATCTGTGAACGAGGCGCGCTCGTGGGAGTGGTTTCAGGCTCACCGCACTTTCCCGCACGTGTTCGTCTGTCCCCCTTCTCCTGCCCTCGACGTCTTCCTTCGTGCGTTTCCCTCCTTTCTTTTTGTCCTTTCTCGTTCCCCTCCGTCTCACCGTCTGCCTGGCCTTGCTACGGCTGGAGACAAGCAGTCAAAGCGCCTCCACCTCCATCTCTCTGACACTTATAGGGAAGCGTCCGCCCCTGCGTCCTCAATTTGCCTTTTCGCTTTTCATCCATTGCGATTTCGCAGCTGATAGCTGCCAGTGCAGCCGTGCACGGTGCCATAAGCAGACCTTTTGGTATCTTTTTTCTTCGAAGGTCCTCGTTTCCCTTGGATTCCTTGCTCGCATTCTTGTTTTTTTGTTTCCTAGGTGATTCTCTCGTTCCCTCCAACTTCCCACCCACCCCGGCCCCTGCAGAGCTGGCTGAAGACGTCACTCGAGCAACTCACTGTCTCTAGATTGTGCACAATTCCCCCCCCTTCGTTGCTCCTCTCCAAGGGTTTGCAGCGTGCGGGGCAAAGCAGAAGCACATCCGCTCAAGCTCTCGCTCACACATACAAAGACCGCTGTCCCGCTTGTTTGACTCCAAGCAAGCAGAAAGGAAAAAGAAACGGTTTAGAGTAGAGGAAGTGGCTGCCGCTGGTGCCCTTCCGTGCTGCCTTGAGGCTTCGCACAAGGCTTCTGAAACGATACACAGCAGTGCTTTCTGCAACTCTACACCCACAGCGAGCAAACAACGGAGGCGACGTAGGCGGACACACACACACACGCGCGCGCGCATACTTCAACGCAGACAGTCACGTGAGAAGACATAGTTGAGCGCACGAGAGGCTGAGGTGCGGATGAGCAGCTCTGCAAGCGAGCGGCGCAATGCGCGGGCAGCGGCCTCTGCAGTACCGAAGCTGAATCCGCGGCATGTGCGACTCGAGTCGATCGACGAGCGCTCCCTGACCGCGGCCAAGAAGGCGGCAGCCCTTCGGGATTACCCGTTCACCGCGTCACTTTATCTCGGCGCGCTCGGGAGGGGTGCGCCGAACGGCCGAACGGCGGGTGAGACGCGGCCTGGTCAGGCGCCCAACGGCAGCTCGACGCCGCTGTCGCAGGCGCCACCGACGCCGTCGAGGATGGTGGGCTCGGCGAGTGCCAACGGTGAGGTGCCTTGGGCCTCCGCCCTGCGGGCCAACGCCACCCACGAGCGCACGGCCACTGCACCGCCGCAGCGTGGCAAGCCACCGGCATGCACGGAAAAGCACTGCAAGTACGTGGTGGGCACCATGAGCCATTGCGGCTCCATCTACGAGGAGCTCACAAAGCAGCTGCTCGCGACGGGGCGGTGGTCGCACCTCTCGGTTCGTCAACGAGCGCTCACCAAGACTCTCTACATCACCGAGACGCAGCGCGACTTGGCGGGCACGAACATGCACCTGCTGCTAGGGGAAAAACTGCCGTGCGAGCGCGTCATCGCAACACGTCGCGTCCTGGCGGGCCGCTTTCCCAGCCGGATCGGCGAGCAGGTCGAGGCGAAGCACTCCGTGTATGCCTCACGCTCCGCCAACTCGCCCGGTGTGCGCGTTCCGATGGGAAATGGAGACGATGGGGAGGCGCGGGTCATTAACTTTGTCGAGAACACGCGCAGTATCACGCTGAAGAGCGCGATGGTGACAACGCTGCTCAAGTTTCACAACTACAACTGGAGCACTCTGGGCGACTACCTGCCCATGTCCTTCAAGCTCGTTCCGCGGGAAACAGGTCGCGACGAACGTCATCTGCTACTCCAGACGGCGAAGGGATCGAAAGGGGGCCACTATGATCCGAGCATCAACCACATGTGGATTGCCAAGAGCTCAGCCGGCTGCCACGGCGACAACATCGAGATCTTCGACGGCGACCGACAAGGCCTTCAGAAACTACTCCGCTTCATCGACACCCAGCGCGACCCGCAACCGTGGGTGGCGCAGCAGTACCTCGACCGGCCGCTGCTGTACCACAAGCGCAAGTTCGACATCCGCTGTTGGGCGCTGCTCCTGCGCGATGGGTATGAGATCTACGTTCACGAAGAGCTGGTTATGCGCACGAGCAGCGTGCCGTACAGCCGGGAGAGTGCCACGGCGAACTCGCTTGCTGGTCGCCTAGCGCACATAACGAACCACTGCGTGCAGGAGACGAGCAAGACGTATGCCATGTTCGAGGAGAGCAATGAACTGTGGCGCGAGCACCTCGACGGGCTTGTGCGATACAAGGGCGTGCTCAAGACCACCAAACTGAAGTCGGAGCGGTATGCACACGGCCACAGCCCCAGGCCGCAGGAGCCGAGCGGCGGCGACGTGCCGTACCCGTCGGCGCCGTCGTCGGAGGCGCGGGAGTCGCCCTACCCCGTGGGAGAAGCGCACCGCGGTGACAGCGCCGCGGCGCGGCGCCAGGGCAGCGGCGGGCGCGAAGACGGGGTGTCCATCACTCTGGACAGCTACATCATTCCTCAGATCCACTTCATCATCCGCGACACCTTGCTCGCCGTGAAAGCGCTGGTTCCAGAGGAGCCGCCTGTGCCGCCGACGCACACGTTCCAGATCTTCGGCTACGACTTTCTCATCGACGAGGATCTCAAGGTCTGGCTTTTGGAGATCAACGGTGCGCCTGGCGGACCGGACAGGCTGAAGCCGGCGATAATGAAGGACACCATTGAGCTTGCGGTGGCACCCTTCTTCCCTGGCACGATGAATCTACGCACGAAGCGGCACAACGGGTACGTGCGCGTGTACCCGTGAGCGAATCACGCGCACAGGCACACACACACACCTTACAACTGCGCTTGCGCCCGCCTTCTTGTTTCCTTCCGACCCTTTCACGAGAAGACGTGCCCGTGGGTGCCCGCGTGTGTGACAGCCTGCGTTGTCTCGCTTCCTTTTTTTGATGTGTTTGCAGAGGTCACCTCCTTGCCGATTTTGTGTTCAGGTAGACGACGAATCTGGAAGCGGCTGTCGCGGCTCGTGGCCCCGCTCTGCTACAGCACCGTCGCATTACTAAACGGCATCCCATTGAGCCAATAAACAAAAAAAAAAACTACATAGTCATACACGCGCATACATCTTTTACGTGCTCCACAGAGTGGTGCCACAGGTTTCGTGCAATCAGCGCGAAGGGTCGGTCATCTAGGCTGTGAGGTGGCCGTTGCGTGAGCTTCCGCTAGCCACTGCTTTTGAAAAAGAAGAAGAGAGGTGACTACACGCAACGCTGACTGGCGTCGCTTCATTTTTTTTTTCTCTGTGGCGTCACCTGGGCAAAAGCCGCTTCTCTGTGCAGCCTGTGGCGTGCATCCCGCTCAAGGTTTTGTTTTGCACTCACCACTCTCTCTTTGTGACCCTTCCCGTCTCTCCCTCGGTCTCCCCGGCTGCGCTTCTTCTCCGCTCCGCGCGCGTTCATTGCTCGCTCCCGTACTTCACACACTACGCTCGAAATCCGCGTGTACACGCCACCACCGTTCAGTGACGAGTGGCGACCCACTCGCCTTTTTTTTTCTCACACTAGCCCGTCTCGGTGACCCACTCTCGCGCGGCAAAAGACACTATTGTGCCCGCCTGCGTGTCTTGTTTCGTCATTGTCTAGTTGCTGCACGTGCCTGTAGGGTTCTGCGTGCGACCACGGCACGCCGGCAGCACAGTACCTCGCCCTTCTTTCCTTCCCGAAAGGTAAAAACAACCGCAACAAGATGCGTATTCGCGACATCATCATTATCGGTGTTGCCTTCGTGTGCAGCATCATATGCTGGTCACAGGAGGGCTCGCTCAACTTCCAGCGGGGGTTCCGCATTCCCATCCTCGACAGCGGCCCAGCCGATCCCATCATGCCCAAGCCGCTGCTGGTCGACCCTGACGGCTCCGGCTCCCGCGTGCTTCTGGCAACCACGTCGAGCGGCCGGCTCAGCGTGTACAGCACCCACTACGCGCGCCGTCGCATCGACGACGCCTTCGTCCACCTCACCCCCGTCTCCGAGCTGAACGTCTTCTCGCCGATCGTCGGCATCGGCGCCGGCTACACGGTGCAAAACAGCAGCATTGTGACGGTTGCCCTTGTCACGGAGGATTATCAGCTCATTGGGGTTTCGATCCACACCGAACAGCCGCGCATCTTGTGGCGGTCGCCCCTCGTGGCGCCGCAGTTCTGGGCTTCGCTCAGCCACGCCGCCATTTCGGTTGTCCCGGAGCGCAACTGGGCAGAGGACGAGGGCATGATCGCCGTTGCGGTCAACGTTGCGGACACTTCGGGGGCGGAGATGATGATGTACGCCGCCTTCGACGCCAAGACCGGCGCGCGGCGCTGGGCCTACTTCTCCGACGGCGGCAACGAGATGGATGACGTTCTGCGCGAGGCCAACTTGAACGCGACCCAGGTGGTCCCGGACGGTGCCGAGGTTCGCCCGCCGTTGGGTGAGGTAGAGAATAGTGGCACCCCGGCTCCTGTGCACGACTACCTGCAGGGCCGCAAGTACGAGCAGCCGTGGACTTCCTTCAGGGAGTCGGTGATAGCGGCGATGCCGCACCGCTACGCCCACGTCTGGGACTCGCAGCTTTACCCGCACGTCATCTACCGGGCCAAGGCAAAGCGCAAGGCACGCCGGAACCGCGGCAAGGCGGACCGGCGCGCCACGCTGCGGTACAACGACCAAGTGGTGCACATGGATACGGACGACTACGGCAACTTTGGCGACAAGCTCTCTGCCTGGGCGCTGACGCTGCAGAACGCCAACCCGCTCTCGGCCAACAAGAACAAGAACCGCCGCCGCCGTCCGTCGAATGCGTTCGTCTTCCACGGCCCTCAGGGCGTGGAGGTGGTGCACATGTTCACAGGCAACACCGTCACATCGGTGGCGCCGCTCAAGGCGGGTGGGACGGCCTACGACGACATCAACGACGACCTGGTGATCGAGTCGGTGAGTACGCAGATTGGACCACGCTCAGTTGTGTACGCGAAGCACGGCGTCGATCTCGAGTACGACTGTATGGGCATGATCGAGACAGGCCTCCCAAGCTCGTCGGCGGAGCTGTTCAACGCGACGGTGTGCGACACGCAAGGGTTTTTCGGCAACCTCGACCTCATCCACCGTTTCGTTGACGGCGACGTCCGCGGCGAGGAGGCGCCGAAGGCGTTGAACACGCTCGAGCTGCTTGGCAGCCGCAACGTCGTCTCGTCGACGACGCACGCGACGCCGCCGCTGATTGTGCAGGTGCAGATGAACCTCGGCGGCGGATTTCACCAAGTCGAGCGGTACGCTGTCTTCATGATTGACACCGGCCTTGTCACCTGCGTAGACCCGTCGCGGCGCCGCGTGCTGTGGCGCGCGCAGACGGGCGGTCATTTTTCCGGCTCTCCAGAGGATGACATGGCTGAGACGAAGGAGCGCCGCGCCATGGCCGAGACGGAGGCGCGGCCGTTCCCGCAGGTCATCGGCTACTCTTTAATGCAGAAGAACCGCGAGACGGACATCGCCTTTGTCGGCGGTGGCAAGGAACCGTTCCGCCGTGTCGACACGTACGTGCTGGCTGTCGGAGATGAGGAGCTGTCGATCATTAAGACCAAGAACGGCCGCGTCACGCGCTCTATCCCGCTCGAGGAGCCGCCGGTGGCACCGGTGTTGGTGGTCGACTTCAACGGGGATGGCACCAATGACCTGATCATCGTGACCCAGTACCACATTTTCGGCTTTGTGGGCAACTCGCAGGCAACGTCAGAGACGGTGGCGGCGCTCATGCTGTTGCTGGTCGGCATGCTCGGTATCCTCTTTGCTGTCCGCGAAAAGAACATAGCTCAGGGTGGGGAGGACGACTACACGCTGCCTGTGCACATTGGCGACAAGGTACAGCGCAAGAAGACGATCAAGCGGTCCACAGACTAGTCACTTGCACTTTCGCGATGACTGTGCGCAGCCGCTTCAGTGCCGTGCTGCGCTGGGCTTCAACCGTCTCCTTTGCTTGAGTGGTTGTGTGTTTTTCGTGCGGCGCTGCGTCGGCTTTCTTCCCCTTCTGTTTCGATCCTGTAAGCACGGATTTCTCGATGCCGAGGCGAGGCAGACTGCCGCAGGTTTTTAGGTTGTGGTCGGCATGGCCGACGGACGCCGTCGTCTGTTGTGGATGACGTTTTCCCATTCATCTTCTGAGTGGCTTGTCGAGTTCTGCGCGCTGATGTGTGCGCCAGTGCGGCCGCCTCTCGCTCGGCACCGGACTCGTTTCTTCACCTCCTCTCGCTTGTGCTGGAGAGGAGAGATGCTCAAACAGAGCAAGTATGAACCCCCCCCCCTCCCCCCAAGTGAAGAAATCTGAGGGGTTGAGTATGAGAAACGAACGGTGTGCATCCTGTGAGGTGCAACTCCGACACACGGGCTTCTGCGCAGCCGTGAGAGTTGAGCACAAGCACCTCGAGAATAGTGAAGGTCAGACCTGTTGGCAGAGTGAGTGCCACTCTCCCGGTCGACGTTTGTCACTTTAGATCTCCGCCTCCACTGTCGGTTGACCGAGGCGCCATAAACGCCACTTACTGATGTGCCGTGACCCGACTCGCGAAGCGACTATTTTTCATCCTCCTCTGTCTTGCACGTTTGTTCGTTTGTTGTCGACGTGCCTCGCAAATACACCCGCACACAAACGCATACAAACGTCCTTCCTCCCCCCCTCCCTTTCACGCTCGTCTCTACCGTCACGTGTAACTCTCGCTCACGGTTTACGCTCTACAGAAACGGGTCGGCTCGTCAACAACGCCTATCCCCTCGAATACTTCTTTCTTACTTACCAACGCACCCACAGAATTTCAAAGAAACACACAAACACACACGCACACACACACACACAAGAGAGGGACCGAACGTGAACACAGTTCTCCACGTTCTACCGCTGCGATCACCATTGTCGGTGCGCCTTGCCTTTCTTTTTGTCTTCGCACTACAGCCCCATTTTGGCTAGCTCACCGACGCGCGGTGTCGCTATTACGGGGAGATTTGTTTCCTCTCGTTGCAATCTGGCACAACTCACACAGCGACTGCGCGCTCCTCTCTTTTCTCACTCGTTCGTTCACGGTGCACCGGCTGTGCTGAGAGGACGCTTTACCCGCTGCACTGCTCTTATCTTCTTCTTACTCAAGAGTCAGCGCCAGCAGCGGACATCATCAACACTACCATAAGCATCGCCGTCTCGCTGCATATTCAGGACACACACACACACACACACACACACACAGATACACACACAGATACACACATCCGCATTCAAGCACAGAGAACCACGCTGGCGGCGACGAAGTCTGTCATTTTTCTACCGGTCGCAGTACGGCATCACCTCTCAAAAGAAACAGGAAAATTGCACGAAAGACAAAACGTACAAACGCACGCCCAATCGTCTCTCGCGAGAACTCTGACAAGGAGGGGTCGCACAACGTCCGCCTCCACGTTCGCGCGCAGTCGGTGGGCACGGAGTCGTCGCTACCTCTGTCCTTGGCTATCGCCCCGCAGCTGCCCAGTGCTCGCTCGCTGCGCCTTCTTCATTTTGCTAGTGTGCAACGACGCGACCCGCCTTGCCTCTCCATACACCACGAGCCAAGCGCTTTCTTACCTGGCTGTGCCGCCACTGCATCTCGCCATGAACCCAGCAGACGCCATTGAGGAGGTGAGGGCCTCAGAGCGGAGCCCGATGTCCACGGGTGCGCCTTCGTCAGCTGCCGCCTCGCGCACCAGCTTCACCTCCGCGGAGGAGGACTCTACAACGTCGCCGGTTGTCGACGACTCGGCTGTCAACGCCCCGGCATTCGACGCCGCGACCACCGCGGCTGACCCCTCCAGTCCAGCCGCCGCCGCCGCCGACAGCGCTGCTCCTGCCGCAGCGAATTCCAGGCCGCGTGCGGTCGGGTGGAAGGGCTCAACCACCGTGTCGGTGCGCGGCTACACTGCCGCGACGATGGGTAACACCGACGCCGACGACGACGAGGAGGACAGCAGTAGCCCTGTCGACCTGGTCGCCGCCGAGCCACCACAGCCGCTGGACCCGCTGCAGACAGCAGTGCACAGTCTTGTCGGCAACATTCTCGAGGGGCTGCGTGGGTTCGACGGCAGCATCACGTGGCTGAAGCGCACCCACTCGGCCACCGCGGCTAAGCTGGACGCGATCAAGGCCAGCGCCGCCCCTGAGGCTACTGAGGAGTTTAGCGTCGCGTGGTTCGGCATCGCCAGCGCCGTCCTGCACGACCTTATCGAGGACAGTGTGGAGGACATGCACGTTGTTGCCTCACCGCCAACGCCACTGGACGTCAGCACGGGTGAGGCGGCCGCAAGCGGAATCTGCGCCACGCCGCGCGAATTGTCGGTTGCCTTTGTGTCGGGTCTGCAGAGCATCGTCGTAGACGTAATGAACGATGGCGGCTGTCACAGCACGAGCGGCAGCCACCACCTCAGCCGCTACTCGATCCGCAGCTTCGCCCACGCCAAGGAGGTCAGCGAGCTGAGTAGCCGGCTCATGCAGGAGCACCTGGAGAAGAGTTCCCACCTCCCACCGCCGCTGCGGGACAAGTACAGCGAGGACACCCTCCCGCTCGAGGACAAGGCGGATGTGTGCGCCGTGTTGAAGCGCATCGCAGATGCGTGGGTGTGCAGCTTCTTCCCCACCTACCAGCAGCGCGCACGGGGGGCCGGGGAGGTGATTCCGTACCTTTGGGGCGAGGAGGCGAACGCCTCGCGCCTGAACCTTGACCTCTTTTTCTACTGCTTCTACTTTGCGTGCCAGCAGCGGAGTCTTATGCAGAACGCGGACGGCTACCCCCGCGGCGTCATCGTGCCAACGGCGTGGATGGAGAGACTTCTGTGCTGGTCTACCGAGGCGCAGCGGCTGCGTCGACAGCCCTCGTCGGAGCCGCACCCGCCCTTCCCAGGCCCCATCGACACCTTCGCGCTCATGACGGTCGCACCGCACGACCCGCGGCGCCACCGGCTTGTCGCCGACCCCACGACGTATCAGGTTATCCCAGAGAGCCTGTACGACTCCCTGTTCGACTTCTTCGGCAGCGGACCAAAGTACGTCATGTACGGCGCCTTCCCTCTCCGCAGTGCTTGCCTCGACATGTGGAAGCCGATGCCACTCACGGTGTTCGTCACCTTCGAGTGGTCGGAGCGCAACGCGGCGGATGGGGCGCTGGACAAGTACAGCGTGGAGGTGCCGGTCGAGGAGGCGCTCCTGCACAGCGACATGCGCGAGGTGTGCCACCTGGCGTGGGGCGTGATGCGGGAAGAGAAGGAGATGATGTCGGACCGCGCCGCTTCGGTGTGGTTTGCCGCCATCAACGGCACGGACACGGTGCGCCTCCACTGCAAGGGCCTATACATGCTCAATGTGCAGCCAGCTCCATTTGCGATCGCCGATGAGGGCGACGGCATGGACTTGACGGTGCGCGAGGTGGTCGAGCAGCTGCGCGGCCGCGTCGCTACCGACATGCCCGACAGTGCAGAGGAGTGGACGAGTCAGACAAGCAGGAAGGTGTGGCTCTCGCTCGTGCTGACGCTGCACAATGCAAACGGCGACGACCGCGGGAACGAGGTCACTGGCGCGATGGAGGTCGCCGCGCACCAGAGCGGCGTCTGCGGCTTGACGAACGTGGGCAACACATGCTACATGAACAGCGCGCTGCAGTGCTTGTCGAACCTGACTCCCTTCCGGACCAAGCTCATGACTCTCCCCATCTCCCACTTCTCGCGCGCCGTTATCGCGCCAGCCTTCATTCGACTGCTGACGTCGATGTGGTCGGGGCAGCACTCCTTCGCCGAAACCCGCGAGCTCAAGGAGCAGGTCGGCGCGCGGGTGAAGCGCTTCGCCGGGTATCAGCAGCAGGATGCGAACGAGTTCGTCGAGGTTCTTCTCGATCACCTGAGCGAGGAGATCAACCTCGTTTCAGCGCGGTGCTACCGGCAGCGCGAGGACGCCGACAAGGCCATCCCAACCCAGGAGCTCTCCACTATCTTCTGGGACAACTTCCTCGAGAACAACGACTCCTTCATCCCGCCGCTGTTTTTCCACCAGTCCAAGACTGTCTTCACGTGTCTCACATGCGGGGAGAGCAGCACCGTCTTCGACAACAACGTCACCCTCTCCGTCAGCATCAAAGACCCGCCGCAGCGCCGTACCATGGGCGTTGACGTCGTCGTGGAGCTGCACCGGTCCGCCTCGCCAAGCGGCGATGAGGCTTCTGGCGGCTTCATCGCCCCGTGTGCCCGCGCCGTCACCGGCGACGACGCCCGTGCACAGGTGCTGGTGATGATCAAGGTGCATGTCCTGGTCCAGCCAGATGGCACGGTACGCAAGGCAGACGTAGAGGAGGCGCTGGCGCAGCAGCTGCGCAGCAACGCGTGCGCCAGCAACGAGGTGGTGCGCTTTTTCCAGGGCGGTGAGAGCGACGAGGCTGCGCCGGCGAGGTCGGCGGTCGCAGAGGCAGAGGCGGCACAGCGGATTGCGAACCGCCTGCGCGTGGAGGTGCGGGTCATGGACATTCCCGACCACGGCCGCGTCTTTGCGTGGGCTCGCTGCCACCTCGACCCTCCTGCGACGGCAAGCGCCGTGCCGGTGGCGAGGATGTGGTACTTCATACGTGACGCCTCGATGATGGCCACTGCGGCGTTGATGGGGTCGCCGCTGTGGATGGACGAGGTGGCGGCCGCGGTGCCGGAGGCCCCAGCCCCGGCCACCGCCACTGCGTTAGTCAACGAGGACGGCGATGGGGCGGCGGCAGGCTTGCATGAGGGTGCTGCAGGGGTCTGCTCGTCGCACGTCCAGGCCCGCTGCCGGGAGCTGGTTGCTGTCTACCTCGAGCGCTTCTCCGCCGACAAGGCTGGCCTGGGGGAGGAGGTGGTTGGCGAGTCGTCGTCCAAAGCGACCGAGGCCGCCGTGGCCCCAGCGTCGACTGACCCAGACTTTCTCTGCGAGGGCTGCACCATCTCGTGGAACCGACTGCGCAAGGAGGAGGACGCAGCCGGCGACGACGAAGCCGCCAACGACGCGGCACCGGGATCGGTGGCTGAGCCGGCAACGATTGTGGTCTGCATCCAGTTTGACGGCAGCGTGTACGAGCGCTTGCCGGGTGGGCGGCGGACCGACGTTTACGGGCTGCGCGGCGCGGGCTCGAGCTACCCGCCCGAGCCGAAGTGCACCCTGCAAGAGTGCCTCCGGTACTCGATGCAGCCGGACGTGCTGCGCGGCGAGGACGCATGGTTCTGCGGCCGCTGCAAAGAGTTTTGCGAGACGCGGGTGCATCGGACGCTGTACCGGCTGCCGCCCTGCCTCATTGTCAGCTTCAAGCGCTTCAAGATGCACACCTACAGCGCCGACAAGAAGAACACACTAGTGCAGTTCCCGGGCGAGCTGGACTTCGAACCCTACCTCGATCCGGAAGCGGTTGGGCTGCAAGAGGAAGGCACGCGGTACCGGCTGCGTGGTGTGGTGTATCACTCCGGCTCCCTCAGCTTCGGCCACTACACCGCCACGGCCTTCAATGACTCGACGAAGAAGTGGGTGCACTACAACGACGCCCACGCGACGATCGACAATGGCGATGGGCCTGCACCGAACGGGGCGTACATTCTCTGCTTCGAGCGCAACGAGATCAAGCCAGAGGTGCAGCCGGAGGTGCCTGGACCGGAAGCGGAGGCAGCGGCAGCAGCGATAGCAGCAGCAATTGCAAAGAGTGCAGGGGCCGACGCAGGCGAAATCTGACGCTGCGGTTCTCCCTTTTCACGTACGCGTTTTGGACTGCATTCTGTGGCGCAGCCCACAGCGCTCGATACGCACTGTGGGCTCTCTTTTTCTCCGCTTCCTTATTCTGCACAGCTGCGATGGCGAAGCCCGTCAATCTTGTTGCGTCGCCGGCTCCCCGGTGCGCTTTCTTCAAGCTGCCCTCTTCAATGTGTGTGTGATGTCTTGCTTTTGTGGTCCATTTGCAAAGCTTGAAGAGGGGGGGGGAGGGTGAGAGTGGAGATGGCGTGCGTTTGAGGGTATGTGCGTGTGTGCTGGCGCGACTGACAGCTGTGTGGATTGTTGTGTGAATCGGGAGTGTTCCTTTTCTGCCACCGTGTGCTTTTCGTTCTCGTGCTACCCGGGCGTGTACGCAGACATGACGAACGCAGAGAGGGGAACGAGCATCGGCCGCTGCTGCGATGAGGCGCGCCAATTGCGATTAGGAGTGTGGCGGGGAGGGACAGTGACAGAGATTTGGAAGGGTGATCAACGAGTCCTCGCAAGACGGCACACGCGGAGCTGCGGCGAGCCTCGCCTATTTTCTTTCCTTGGACCTGGCCGGTTGATCTCCGCCTGTGTAGGGGCAGCCTCCTCGTGCTGGCCAAAGAGCGTCACGCGGCCCGACTCTGTGCGCCTGAGGCAGCAGATCGTTTTCTCTCCACCTCAGCCACCTTGAGCTGCGGCTCAGTCCGCAAGACGCGGAGCACAGCTTCTTCAACTTGTCGTTTTGGCCCAGTCGCGACGATACCCCCGCTCTTTTCCCTTTGTTGACACGACTTGCACGACCAGTGGATTGGTGTTTCATGGACGCAGCAGCGCGCGCCGTCTCACCGCTCAAACTCTTGATCCTCTTCTTACCAAGCCTCAGCTGAGTCCCTACTCCGGTGTCTGGACGCACCTTTGTTTCGATAACGAAGAGAAGTCCGTCACAACAAGACACACGCGTCTTGCCGCCTCGCCGCGTCTCTGAACATGCACAGGCAAACATGCAAAGACAACCACACAAACACACACACGCACACACACATACACACACACACACACGCGCATGCAGATGCCAGCAGCGTACGCCACTTTGTTGCGTCTGTGCGAGTTGGGAACTCTATCATTACAGGGCTCGAAGCGAGGTGCAGCTGACCTTGCCTTCATCTCTCTCTTTCTGCGGTGTGCGTGCCCGTTGATTCTGCGCACTGCTCACTCGGCGTAACCTTGGCGCAAACTAACACGGGAGAGAGGCAGCTGACACGACACGGGTTTCTGTGCCGTGTTTTTGTTTGCTTGTTTGCTTGGCCTTCTCCATCCCTTAAAGCAAGAAGGCGAGAGTTGGTGCACGCCTTGGCGCGGAAGGGACGGACACTCTCCTCCTTTCTTGGCCGCCAAACCGTGTGTGCGTGCGGCTGGCCGTAACCGCGGGTGTAGGTCTGGGAGAGATGCGACTTCGCAGGAGAGGGGGTGGGATGTGGGGCTCTGGCTTCTGGCGCCGAGACGCTCGATGACGCAGCCCTTCTCCCTTCTTTTTCGTTGTGCGGAGCTGCAACAGATGCGCGGGAGACCGGGCTGCCAGGCACCGCTGCTCGCTGTAGCTTCGCTGACTGCGCCTCTTCTCTTCGGTGCCGGCAATGCCGCCTTCTAAGCACCGCTCTACGTCATCACTCTTCTTTTGCTTCAACTCCTTGCCCCGCTCGTTTCGGTTGCTACGTCGACGTGAATGCACACATGTGCACACACGCACACACACACACACACACATACAAACACACGCAACACTCGCCGCGCCTGGGACTTCAACAGGAAGGCTGGCCGTGTCACGCTTCCCCTCCCCATTCTTTCTGTCCCCTATTCACGGTCCCCCGTCCCCTCTCCCCACGTGGGCCTTGCTGCTTCCACCCAACTTGCACGCCTTCCCGCATTCGCAGTTTTTCCGTTCCCATTCACGCTTCAAGCCCCCCTGTCGTAAAAGCACCCGACCGCACGTTGTAGTTCACGCGCTGTGTGCAGGACTGCGCGCGTCTCCTTCGAGCTTACATCCCTACACTTCCTCTTTGCCTTCCTTGCCGGACGCGAAGCCGTCCCACACTTCCGCCCCCCTCTCTCTCCGTCGCCTCGCACAGCAGGCGCGTACTCGTGTGTGTGTGTGTGTGGGTGTCTTCTGCCCCTCCCAAGGAAAACCATAGCGGCGTGCAGCGGTTCGCAGAAGATGTCGGTGGTGGCCGCCTCCAAGGCGAAGGGCGCCGAGTCTGACTCGCTGCGCCGGTCGCAGATCGCCGAGAACATTATGGGCGCCCAGGAGCAGAGCGCGCGGCAGCAGGACCAGATTGCCCACATGATAGCCGAAAATGACCAGATCAAGAAGGAGATCAGCGCAGTCTCGGGCACGCACTACGACTACGTCAAGGCGGACAAGCTCGCCTCGCTGCAGAGCGACGTCGACGGGCTGGAGCGCCGCTACCAGTTCGAGAAGATGCGCAAGAACGACCTGACGAAGCGCTACCAGCTAGCCCGCATCGACCTCCTGCACAGCCGCAAGATGAAGGGCGGCGTCAACGTCGAGAAGGAGCAGGCGGCGGCAGTTCAGCGGCAGGTGGACATCCTTGAAAGCCGCCTCGACCAGACGCTAGGCCAGTTCAACGACGCCCTATCGTACAACAAGGAGCTGCGCGACCGCATCGACGTCATTCGCGAAGAGCGTCGCGTTTTCCAGCGTGTGCACAAGCGCATGGAGGACGACCTAAAGGCGAGGAAGCGGCTCATGGCCGAGCACATTGAGAAGTCGAACCGCGACATGGACGACCGCGATGCCCAGCTGCGCGAGGTGGAGCGGTTGCGCGCCGCGCTGACGGAGCAGCGGCAGATGTACGCTGACCAGCTGCGCGACCTCGATGCAGCCATGATGGACATCAAGGCGATGCGCGAGGAGCAGACCGAGATGCAGCTCGAGCTGGAGGCTCGCGAGTACGAGTTCGACGAGCGCCTCACCGACGTGGGCGGCGCGCGCACGACAGACGAGTCGGACCCCGCGCGACGCCTGATGGGGGCCTCGGTGGCCAGCGTGGGTGAGGGTGGCGGCGGCGGCTCCACGACCGGCGCGGACAGCGGCGACGACGCGCCGAACGTGCTGCGCGTGGAGAAGGAGTCGGCCACGATCACGAACATTCTGAGCCAGATCAAGGACGCACTGCAGACGGACGACATCGACAACGTGCGTGCCAAGTACCTGCACACCGGCGACCTCAACTTTTCGCTGTACAAGTACATCAACGAGCTGTCGGCCAAGAAGGAGAGCCTCAAGGACAACATCCGCGACCTGCAGCGCCTGCTGAGCGAGGAGGACGAGAGCGAGCGGCAGCACCGCGCCCTCATCAAGCGGCTTGAGGGCGAGCTGGCAGACACAGAGTCGAAGCTGGATGAGATGAGCGGCGCAACAGTGCAGCTGCGCGACGGCGTGCGCCGCACTGCCGGCACCGCCGAGGACGTCTACGCGCACATCGGCTGCCAGCAGCCTGGGGACGGCGGCGCGGAGGGCGAGGAGCGGTGCACCGAGGCGAACATGAAGCAGTTCCTGGGCACCATCGAGGAGCGCGCCACGCACATCCTCATCGCTTTCCAGCACCATCACCAGGCCTCCCTGTTCCCCCGTATGCCGGGCTCGTCTTCGTCGCGTCTGCTGCGCGACTCGCCGCGGCCGAAGGAGCCGGCGCAGAGCCCCGAGGAGGAGGAGAACGCCCTCACGGCCAACACGACGGAGTCGCCGAATGGGGAGACGATGCAGCAGGAGGAGTGGGCCGCCTCGACCACTCCCGAAGAAGTGGAGCCCATCATGCCCATTGGCCCGCAGACCGCCCATAGCGCTGTGTCGGCACGCAATCTCGTGCGCATGATGGAGCTGCCTAGCGCCAGCATCGCCGGCGGTGGCACGTCGGACCGTGACGGCGGCCTCTACGCCGACCAGGACGACGACCACATCGTCTCGCATGAGGACATCCGTAGGCAGATGGAGGCTCGCCTCGCCACGATGCGCGAGCGGGAGGAGCGCAGCCAGCGCAAGAAGAAGGACGCTGGTCAGAAGGCCAAGTAGGTCGATGGATCTCAAAGGGCGTTCGCCACGGTGGGTGGGCGAAGCAGCACCGTGCTCCTCTCGCCCCGCCCCGCCCCGCCCTCGGCGCCTTCTCCACAACCCTCTCGCTCTGCATCCTCCGGCGCCGGCGGCTGTGCAAGCGGCTGAGGTGTGCAGAGATCCCCGTTGTGGGCAGTGGTGCGCCGCCTCCGTGACTCTCCTTTCCTCCTACGTGTGGTGAGGCGCGTACTGACTGCCGTGTTGGTCGTGTCTTTGCGTCTTTCTTTTCAGTCTTGGTCTTCTTTTCACTAGCTGATGTACAGCGAAGCTGCGTTGCGAGAGACGCCTCCTCGCCTGAGATAACTCCTGCCCTCGCAGAACCCGACGCACGCTCACTCGCGTCGCCGCGCCGACCCTGCGAAAGGGTGTAGGCGAACAGCGGCGGAGGGCTGGATGAGCGTGGTCAGTTGAGGGAGTGCGGCATTAGTGGTCTCATGGGAGAGGAAGAGGGCGTGATGTACTCCAGAGTCTCTCTCTCTTTCCCCCTCAGCGTCTGCCTACGTGTGTTTGTGTGTGCGCGCGGGTGCGTTACACACACACATGAGGAGGGAGTCTTTGCAGAAGAAGAGGCAGGGCCTTTGTGCCGTCGGAGCAGGTCTCGTTCTGCATGCACTGCGACACCGGCTTGGGGCGGCGCAGGCGTCGGCAGAGCGGCTGCGCCGCGAGCAAAGCTCCTGTTTCACATCCTCTTCGCCGTCCACCGCCATTTTCTCTCTTGACGCCCACTTGCTCCTTCTTCCTTCCCCCCTCGCTCCCCCGTGTCGGCTCTCGCCGTCCGCTGGCCGGGTTGGTCTAGTGCAGGACGGGGAGAGGTGGGGGGGAAGAGGAACGGGCTGCGCGGAGGGCGGAGTGGCGAGAATTACGTACCATGTACAGCGGGTACCCTTTACGACCCCCCTCTTTCCTTCTCCTCCTCCTTCGTGCCACGACCGCCTGGTGTTTCGAGGTCGAGGACTCTCGCATTGCTTGCTTCTTGTGTTCCATAGTTCTCTCCTACCCATCACATCTCACGAGCAGGCACAGGGGGTGCCCGTGCGCAGACTTGACCGACAAGGAAGTACAAAAGTATATAAAAAAGTGACCTGCCATGTGATTTAGCTTCCTTCACTCGTCTGTCGTGTGTGTTTGTGCGTGCGTGTGTGTGTGTTTGCGCTTCACCAACCTCTTTCCGGCTCCTCCCCCCTTTATTTCCACTGCTCTCTCTTGTCTCCCCCTCTCTGGTGTTTGGGGTCTTGTAAAGGGAGGGGAAAAAGTGCGGTGGTGGTGGTCGTTCCATGTATGCACGTCGCTCGTGTCCTTGTTCAAAAACACAAAAAACAAAAAAAAACAGAACAATCCAAGAACCAGCAGCAACCTCTTCGCCACGACGAAGCAGACCTATGTGGCGCAGCAAGCGCTGCAGCTCTGTGACACCTCGCGCAGAAGACGGACGTTGATGGAATGAGGGCTTTCTATACACACACACACACACACACACACACAGACACACACGCACTCTCACCGGGCACATTCGCGTCTTACGCGGCGTGGAGGTGAAAGGCGACGGCCTGAAGTGCTTTGTACACAAGCACGCACGTACGTCTTGTGTTCGTGGTATTCGCGGTCGCACACTCGCGATGACCCGAGCTCGACCGGCGTGTGAGTGGACTGGTGAGGTGTGACACACCAGGCTGTGTTCGTCCCCGCTGTGTGCTTGCAGATTACCCGATCTGTGTGAGCGGAGGATTTACAAGGCTGGTGCGCTGCCCGGTGTGGGTTTGAGCACCCGTCGTGTGCGACAAGACCTGCTCTTCTCGTCGGCGGTGGCCATGTGTTCGCTGTTGAGGCTTTCCCTCCTCTGTGCTAACGATCCTATTCTGTCTCCGCTGGCTCAAGCAACTCGTGCACTCACGTACACACGACGCACCGACGCGCGCCGCAGCAAGATCGGTTCCAAAGTGACTCGCGGGCTCTTTACCTTGTCTTTTGTTTTCTCCCAGGTTTGTGTCCGCCAGTACCACATTGGCGACACCCCGTGCACACATACACACGCACGCGGAGAGACCCGACCACGCATACCTGCACGCATACAAGACGCCCATATTGTCCAGACGACGCTAGCGTTCCCACAGGCACCGCTCCCGTGCCTCTTCTGACCCCACCCAACCTGCCTCGCTCCGCCTTCAAAGAGAGAGAAACAAAAGCCAAGATGGAAGCGCGCGGCGACGCCCTCATGGCGGAGGCGGAGAAGCAGCTCAAGAAGCGCTCGTGGTTCTCGTCCAGCGACTCCAAGGTGGACGAGGCGCACGACTCCTTCATGCAAGCCGCGACGCAGTACAAGGCGGCGGGCAACTTTGCCAAGGTTGCACAGGCGTACAAGCGCGCCTCGGAGATGTCGCAGAAGAACAAGAGCGAGGGCGACCAGGCAGCCGAGATGGAGGAGGCGGCCAAGGCGTACGTGAAGGCGGGCGACAACCGCGCCGCCGCCGGGCTGCTGAAGGACGTTGTGGACATGTACGACAAGGGGCAGAAGTACACCAACGCCGCGAAGGCGTGTGCCGCCCTGGGCGACATCACGGACGGCGACGAGGCGATGCGGTGGCTGCAGCAGGCCGTCCGCTACTTCCGCAATCAGGGCGCCAAGGTGACGGCGTCGGAGGTTGTGATGAAGATGGCAGACGTGAAGGCGCGGTCGGGCGACTACGCGGGGGCGCAGCAGATCTACGACCAGCTCGCCCGCGAGGCGCTCGATGACCGCATCGCACGCGGCAACGCACGCAAGCTCTTCTTTACATCGCTGCTGTGCCAGCTGGCGCAGATGACCGCGGCGAGCATGATGGAGGACGTGGGCGAGCTCGAGGAGCGCTTCCATGAGTACCAGGAGCTGGACACGCAGTTCAACATGCACACGCGCGAGCACATGGTCATGACGGACATGATCGCGGCCATCCAGGGTGAGGATCTCGCCATGTTTGATGAGGCGGTGCGCGAGTACGACTCGATCTGCCCTCTCGACAACCTCCGCGAGAAGATGATCCTGAAGGGGAAGCAGGCGCTGCGCGAGCGCACCAGCGACCTGCGTTAGCCGCCATCAGCTGACGCGGAGGTGGTTTGTGTGTGTGTGTGTGTTGGGGTGCGTATGTGTGTGGAGAATGGTGCTTTGCTGCCTCGGCGCTCTCAGTCGCACAAAGATTCAATCTGGCCGCGCGCTGCACCTTCTTTCTCTGTTTTTTTCCCCTCTTGTGTTTATTTGCGTTCGCTTTGCTGGCGCCACCGCTGTCCTTGCTGAGGCTCGGCGAGCGGCCCTCTACGCTGACAGGCCGTCTCGGCTCTTCCTCCCTGTCGTCGCAGCGTTCCCGTGACCGTGGCAACGCCGCCTCGTGTGCACCGACGCCCCTCCCTCTCTCCGTTCCGTTCTCTTGTGGTATTTGGCGAACTTCTGTGGTGCCCGTGGTGGTTGCCGTGCTTCTTGGTGTTATCGCTTCTTTCGACCGTGCTTGTGTGTCTCAGCTGGCAACACTCGCATCTCTCCCTCACTCCGTCACGTGAGCGCGCATGCGTGCGCACGTGCGCGTGCTTGCCGATTACCGTGCTCTTGTCTGTCGCAACATGTGGGCTTGCTATCACCCGAGGAGGCCACCTCCCTCCTCAAGTGTGCGAGCAATGAACATCGCTGCGGTGCCGGCGCTACCTGCGAGGCACGCACCTCCCCCTCATCGGAAGCCGGTGTAGTGGCTGGCGCGTAGTCTCGCTGTATCAACACAGTCTTCTCCGACTTACTGGGAAGCGTTGGCGCGCAACCTGAGCGCACAGCGCCTCACCGAGCCTGCGCGACGGTGGCGGTGAGGGAGGGAAGGGGCAAATGTGCAACCTTACGGTGCAGTGTCGGCGACGCCACGCCGCTGGTTGCCGCACAGGCCCTTTCCATCAAGCACGGTCCCAACTACCGTCGTTGGGCGTCGTGCCGACGAGCACGGCAAGCTGCCAGCGTTAGCACGCTCACTTTCCACGCCCCTCCGCCTTTCCCCCGAGAACACCACGTCCATGCACTTGTCCATTTTCGCTTCCTCTCCTTTGATCCCCGTTTTCCGCTGCGCGATGCACACCTTCCACGGCGCTCCCCGCAGTGGGCTCTCTCCCCCACCAACGGAGCGTAGCTGCACGTGCACACGCGGACACAGATACATACACGTACACACACACATAGTCGCTGAGCGTAGCTGCACGGCTGCTGCAGCAGTGCGCGGCTTTTCCACTTGTAGAACAGCGCACACCGTCGCGCGCGTGCGCTCTCCTGCGCTATGGCGCCCTCCTACGTGTTTGTTCTCCACTCCGGAGACGGCTACTACACGGACGACCTGGTCGGCAACGCACTGCGGTGCCTACACGCGGTGCAGCGCAGCGTGCGCGCGGCATCGCCTGACTTTGTGCCCACGATTGCCGTGCTTTTTGCAGACCCGCATCGCGGCATCGAATGCGTGTACTCGTCGGCGGTGCCAGACCGCAACCACGCGCTGGACCGCGTGGCGGCCACGCACCCGTCCCTGACAGACTCAGCGGGCGCGGTCTTCTCGAGCGAAGAGGGGCAGACGACGGAGCAGCAGCTGAGCTCCTTCGCGCAGCTGTTCCGCCTCCGCTCTCACCAGCTCCTCCAGGACGCGGTCTTGCAGGCTGCGCAGACGCACAACAACACCGTCCCAACTGAGGCAGCTGTCAAGGCGAGCTCATCGCCCGTGAAGGGAGTCAAGAGTCTCACCGCCGAGGTCAGCTCGTCGACGGCCACGGCGGCTGTCGACATGTGGGGATCGCTGGCTGGTGCACTGCTTGCCGCCACCTGCTTCCTCCGTGCGCACCCCAGCAGCGCCTTCCGCGTCGCCTCCGCCGAGGAGGGGGACGCCAGCGAGGCTTCAGCTGGCACCGCCGCGCAGCAGGAGGCCGATGCCGGCAACGGCACAGGGCGCGCAGCACCACCGCCACCACCACCGCGCAGCGCGGGTAGCGTGGTGGTGTTCAGCGACGCCGACGTCGGCGGAGCTGCCCCGCCGCCGTACAGTGCCGAGTGCGCCCTCGCCGTGGCTGCTGTTACGGCGAGCAAGATGGGCGTGCCTGTCTCGTGTTTTGGCGGTGCCGCGGCGACCGCCGCGGAGACTGCGGCGACGAACCGACTCACAGCCCTCGCCGCGAGCCTCGGGGGTGTGTGTGCCGCGCGGTTCCGCCTGCAGGACCTCGGCCAGCTCCTCGACGGTGCGAGCGCCGCTGCCACGCGCGTCGGCACCGGTGTCCGGCAGCGGCGCGACCGCATTACCTCACAGTACATTGTGGACCCGACGATGCTTCCGCTGACCCCGTCGGAGTCGGCGGGCGCGCAAGGCGGCGCCGTTCTGCCTGCCGCATCGCCGCCTTCCAAGCGGTCTCGCGCCGAGTCGGGCGGCGCGGCGTGTGTGTCGCATATGGGCTGGTTGTGCCCCTCCTGCATGGCAGTCGTGCACCGCCACCTCGGCGACTCCTCGGCTGCCCCGGGAACGGAGGACAGCGCGGGCGGTGACGGCGGTGGAGCGGACCACCAGGTCGGCCCCCCGTGCCCGTACTGCCGTGATGGGTGAGCTCGACGAACTCGCGGGGAGCCTCGACGCTGACGACTGCTGCACTTGCAGCCCTGCCAACTCCCTCTTTTCGGTCGAAGGGAACACTGAGGAATAGCATGCGATGTCCGGAATGGAGAATGCGAACGCTGCGGCGAACCACCTATTTGGGGCCAGGGCACGAAGGTACTGAACTCAGCTGTTTTTGTATTGACATCCGTGTGGGCTCAAACGGGACAGCTCAGAAAGTGCACTCCGTTGCAACTACTGCGTCTCGGCTACGGCCAAGAAGAAGAACGAGGTTGTGCTTTATCGTCAAGAGAACGCAGCCAACCACGTCTTCTTGGCTGTTTTCCCTTCCCTTTTTCTTCTGCCAGACTCTCCGCTTTGCACTGGAACTCTCTCTCTCTCCGTATCTCTTTCGCACGTCCACTGTCCCCCCCCCCCCATCGTCTCCTCCGCTCCATACACACACACACACATTCACACGCCCTTGCTCTCCCGTGTGCATCGAGTGTCCTGAAGTTGCTTGGATACGGCACCAGCCTCTCCCCCACCCCCGGTAGACTCCATTCAACCACCCTCTCCTAAAAAAAAGAAAAAAAACGGACGCACGCACACACACACACACACACCGAAATCCAGAAGCAGCTGAAGGCCCCGCGCGCGGGGCATCCATAGGTTTCTCACCCATCATACCCTCCTTCCCACTCCTCTGGATCACTGTCGTCGCCGGCGCTGGGCCTCTCTCTCGCCCCCCCCAAACCCCTCACGCCATCGGCGGCGACACACCTCACTACTCCCCCCTTCTCCCACTTCTCGCGCACTCCAAACACACGCAGACGCACGCGGCCACCCTCTCTTGTTGACCTACTCGTACGCGGCACTGCTTATTCGTGGCGTATCCAGCTTGCTTTCTCACTTCACCCTTTTGGCTGACTTTTTTATTGCTTCTCCCTCTGCTGTCCCTGTTGTGTGTGTCCCCTCCATTTCCTCCGCGCGACGACCTCTGCTCCGCTTCTGCACGCGTTGTGCACCGGCTCGTGAACTTCTTTTTCTGTCAAGTGCGTACGTGTTCACGTAGGATTCGTTTCACTGGACCGACCAGGCGTGTGGGCACGCGCGCGCAGTTCTCTGTTTCTTTTTTCTGTTTCTTTTTGCGTGTGTACAAGAACTGAGGTTGACCGATTTGTTCTGCCCGCCTTCACGTGCTTCTTGGCTCTGCTTGTTTTTGTGCTTTGTTTTTTTGTGCCCCTTCGCCTGCGTCCGTGCCGTGCTGCGGTGCATTCCGTCTTTATCAGCTCTCCTCCGCACTTCTGTCTCCCCCCTTTCCCAGTCCTTTCTTCCACCCGCACACGAGCGCACGTTGTCGCAGTCGCTGACACGGCATTTCCTGTTGTGCCTCCCTCGATTCTCTGCTCTTTCACCCCCACCAAACCGTCTGCTTTCGTCTCTTCTCCCCTTTTTCGCTGTCCTTCTTCACCTTACTTGGTTTGTGCGTTGTGCAGGCCGCTGAGGAGGTGGCAAGCTGCACTGAACCGTTTCGTTCCCGCTGTACTGGTCTGCGTGCGCAGCGCGTGCGATTCTGCCGGCGTGCCTGCACCGCTAGCTTCTCAGTGCTCCTCGACGTTGTACTCCCCCCGAGAGGAACCCGCGTCTCTTTCCCTCGCCCTGCGCGGCCTCCTCTCGCGACTTCCACGAAGAGGTGAGGCTCTCGCGCCCCTCCTCACCGCTGCTCTGCTTCCCACCCCCCGTCTGCTTTGCCTCCTCCTCTTTGTCCCCCTCCCTGTCTTTTCTCGCAGGTCGAGCCCTGCGTGGACACCGCCTTCGTCGTGTGCTGCGGCACCCCGTCATCGACCTGCCCGGCGAGCAGTTCGCCGCCTCCGTCCGCTTCTCCCCCTTTCTGCACGCCGCTGGCGCACTAGCACGCGTTTTGCGGTGCTCGCTTCTTTCCTGCCTTCGACACTGCATCGCCCACGCGCAGCTTCTGGTGGGCTTGCGCCAGTGCGACGACGAAGAGGGCACTGCCGGGGCATTCGCTCCCACCCTTACCTGTAGGCGTGCTTGTGTGCGCGCCGCCACGATTCTCTCCGCGTGCGTGAGTCCACGTGCTTCTCATTGTGTGTGTGTGTGTGTGTGTGTGTCGCCTCCAGCGCGGCACCCCCCCCTTCCCCCTTGGCGGTCCCTTTCCCTGCGCTCCTCTTTTCTTTCTCGCTTGTGTGACTTCGAGGAAGTGCAAAAGGAGTACGGCCTGCCAATTGTCGTGAGCCCACGCATAGCTTCCAGCTCAGCCACCCGGGGGCGGCGCTCTTTGTTCTCTTGCTGCGCTGCTGCACGGCGCCGTCCTTCCTCCGATCGCTGCTACGGCGCCACGTTGAGCTACGTCGGACCGCGACGAGAAGAGCGAAAGAAAAGGAGAAGGGAGCGGGAGGCGGTCTTCATACGGCGAGCGCACACTGGTGCAACACACACTCGCATCGACGCGGCGTCGTCACTGGCAAAAAAAAGAAAGTCGATTTTGCACAGCACGCCGCTCCCCACTTTCGCTCCTCATCTTCTCGCCCTCCTCGAGCCGCCCTCGCAGTCTTCTGGCTGCTCATTTCTTCTCCCCTTGCTTCTTCAGCTTTCACTCCACTTCCCCCCCTCATCCACGTCTTTGTTGTTCTTGTTTTCCAAGTGCGCGCTGCTATTGCTTCTCTTAACTGCGCTGCCTACAACCCCACTCCCCTCTACCCTCTCGTTGACTGCCTTGCGTCGCGTGTGCCTCCCGACTACCTCTTTTTCTTTGTTTGTTCCTGTGGTGTTTTACGGACAGCTGCCTTTGACGCGCTCTTCTTGAAGCCCCTTCACCATCTATCTAAAGCTAGCCCCTAAGTAACGTCGCTGAAGTGTGTCTGGGTCGTAAGGGGAAGCGCGTACGCCTGAGGTGCCTTTGTGTTTTCTTGTTTGGTCTAGCTCTCCGTGTTGAGCCTCTCACAAACACAGCAACCGCCTGCCACACGCACTGCGCGAACTTAGGCACGTGCACGGCGCGGCCTTTTCAGCGGTGACTTTGAGGTCACTCGACTGGAGGAAGAGTGCTGGTTTCCTGGCGTGTGGCCCCGGGGCATCAGCGTTGCTGCGCTGCGTCTCGAGTTGCATCTGCTCCGCTTTCTTTTTTTTTTTTTCCGCACTGCTGCGCGTACACGTTTTGGTGTCTCGCTGATAGTCCCACGCTGTGTTCTGTGTCTTGTGGCTTTGACTTCTTGTCTTTTCAGCCCGCTTGCTGTCGATTCGCGGTTTGCTTCCCTTTCGCCTGTCTCCGTCTGCGTCAGTGCGCCGTAAGCATAGAAGCAGCGACGGGACAGCGTGAAAGAGCAGCGAACCCCCCGACCTGGCAGCGCGACAGAACGGAGCAGCGTGACGCCCACTGTTGAATCGGTGCACGAAGCAACAGAAGCCACTGCACAAGTTCTTTCTCTCTCGTCGAAAGGGAGAGGGAGGAAAGCTGCAGCGTGGCCGCCTCGCCATTTCGATCCCGTTCCGTCTCTTCTCGTTGTTGTATTGTGCTTGTTCGTTCTCGTGCTGCTTTCGGACCCCGATTCGAGTTTCTAGTTTGCGCCGAGCTCGTGCACCCGCTCCCCCCTGCCAGTGCACGCACCTCCCTACTCCGGCGCATATACACCCTCGTCCACGCGCCTTGCGTGACTCCGTGCGGATTTCGCGCTTGTTTTCTCGTTCTCGACTGCTACTCCATCCTGCGGGTCGAAGCAGCCGTCGCACTGGGATCGGCAGCTCTAGGCCCAGCACATGCTGTCCTCCGACTACGCCGACACGGTTCGCCTGGGCGGCTACGAGGCGAGCTCATCCAACGAAGTGGACGCCGTGGCGGCGGCCTCCAGCAGCCCACCGACAAGTCGATGCGTTTCGCCGTATCCGCCAGCTGCCGGCGCACCGGCCACCGCCGCCGCCCTCAACGGCGTCACCGCGCACCTGGAGGGTGTGGCACGCAGTTGCGAGAGGCGCTCGTCCTCGTCGCACACCCGCCCCACTTCCCCGTGGCTCGACCGGCACAGCGCGTCCTCGACCAGCTTCGACGCAGACGACGAGGCGGATGCGCAGTCACCGTCTGACGCCTCAGAGCAGGCAGTCGCGCCGCTGGAGTACGCGGCCCACCCCGCTGTGGAGGCGAGCTCAGACACCGCAGCCGACGCGCTCTCCCTCGTCAGCCCGGCAGCGACCGAGGCCGCGGCAGCGGCGGCCAGCTGCAGTGGGGTGCATCGCTGCGGCTGTGCTGCTGGCCTGCCCCCGCTGGCCCGCCACCGCGCCGTCAGGCGCAGCACGCCGCAGGCGGAGGCGGGCAGCAGCGACGCGTTGTCGCCCACCTCCCCGACGGTGCCCTTCGCAACCAAGGCCGCCAGCTCCGCCGCGGCTGCTGCCGGGCCTGGTGCCGCGGATGTCGCCGGAAGGCCGAAGACGTTGGCCTCTGCCTCCGCGGCGGCTCGTGCGGTGACCCCGCCGCACCAGCAGCCCTCGCCGCGCGACGTGCAGGACGACGAGTCGGACGACGCAGCGGAGCGGAGTGCCGCGGCGAGCCCGCCGGCGCACCCGCCGTCCTCGTTGCCGCCCTCGCTTGCCGCCTCAACCACCACGGCGTTGACCTCGTTTGAGCCGCTTTCGGGCGCTGCCGCCGCCGCCGCTGCTGCTGCTGCTGCTGCCATGCCGCCGTCGCCGCTGGGGTCGCGGCTGCGTCTTCCGTCTGCGTCCGCCACCGAGCTGCAGGAGTACGGCTGCTGTGTCTTCTTTTTTCCCGCGCCTTTTGTTTCGTGGCTGTTCCCGTTTGTCGGGCACGTCGCGATCAGCAACGCGGAGGGCTCACGGCTGTACACCTTCGAGTCGTCCTACTACGTCCGCGAGGAGAAGCTCGTTGCGGTGCTGGACCGCGTGCTGCGTGCCGAAGCGCAGGAGCCGCGCACGGCGTCGGTGCTGCGAAACGCATCGCACCTGGCCAGCCCGTCCGACGCCGGCGGCGCCCTGCACGTCGCGAGCCCGCTGCGCTCCCCGTCGTCGTCGCAGCAGCCCGGCCGGTCGGCCATGAGCGACGGCTCCGGCTCCGACGCGGCCATGACCTCGCCATCGGACACGGGTGCCGCCTCCCCCTTCCGGCACAGCGTCACGGCCCCCGTGTTTCCGTCGCGCTCGAGCGCCCGCCCGCCGCGCCGCACGGGGCGCTCACGGTCCACTGGGGCCGCCGCGACCTCGGGCCACGCCCACACGCCGTGCGTCCGCATCTGGGACCTCAAGCCGCTGCTCATGGAGAGCCGCGGCCGGCGTACGCGTCGCACACCGTACGGGTTCACGACGCAGGGTGGCAAGCAGGCCGCGGCCGCGCTGTGGGAGCGTCTGCAGGGGTTTTTGCAGCCCGCGGAGGCAGCACCCGCCGCGTCAGCAAACACCGGCTCGTCCAGCGAGACGCGCGCCACCGCGCCGCGCTCGCCCGTCTCGGCCATGAAGCGTCGATCGAACAGCGATTACAACAGTGACGACGCGGACGGCGCCGCCGCCACCGCCGCGGCGGGGATGAGCAGCAGCAGCAGCAGCAGCGGCGCGGAGGACGAGGACGCGTACGAGCTGCTGGACGCGGAGACGGCGCGGTTTTACAACCGCAACCTGCACGCCACCATCCGCCTCTTCCGCGGCAGTGCGGACGGCAGCATCAACTCCCCCGATGTCGTGCTGCAGCACCACAGCTCCTTCTCCTTTGTCGGCTTTGTGCTGGAGGCGTGTGGGATCGGTAGTCAGGCGCGCCAACGACCTGCCACTGCAGCCGCAGCCGCGGCACCAGCAGCGGCCGCGGCTTCCAAGTCGCCCGCTACGATGCCGTTGAACGGGCACGCCAGGGCTGCTGGGACAGGGGCCGGGGTCTCGAGCGGGCCGCCGGCGGCGACGTCCACCGAGTCGACAGAGTCCGAGGATGAGATCCGCTGGGGTGTCGCGAAGCTGCTGTTCCACGTGTCTGTGTTCGGCAAGTGGCACCGCGGGGAGCGGCGACTGTGGCGCGTCACACACGGCGGCAGCATCTCGAGCGCCACCATCCTATGGATCGCGATTCTGTCCATCACCGTCTACTACCTCCAGCTGCTCTTCAGCGCGTACGCAACGAAGGAGGTGTGACGGGCGCCGCACCCTGGCAGCAGCGGAGGATGACGTGCGCAAGGTGCGCTGTTCTGCGTCACGTTCACCCCTATGCGTTGCTGTGGTAATGACTCCGGCGTTTTGGAGAAAGCTGCGGGCTTCCGGCACCCCATACCTTGCCCGCATGATGCTTGCGTGGTGACTGAACCGTTGTTGCGGTATGTGCTGGCTTCCGCGGCACTAGAGGTGCGCACTCGCTGGTCTCATCTCAGCGCCTCGGCGGCGATGGATAAGATTGCGGTGTTTTCCTGCACGACACATTCATACATTTTTTTTTCGCCTGTGTTTTCTTCGTGTCGTCTATTCCCACTTTTGATTCTCGAGGATGAATGCCGCAGTGCCCTCGCGTCATCACCTCCGTGTGTGCACCCCTCGTTCGCTGCTCTTTTTCTCTGTTTGCGGCTTTTTTTTTTTCGGGATGCTGTCGGCGTGTGCCTTTGGTGTTTCAGTTCTGGTGTGTGCCCCCCGGTGCTTAGAGCTTCCTGACGGGTTGTGATGCGGTATTGCTCGTCTTTGAGGTGCGTGCTGCACCTGCCTCGAAGGTGGCAGCGGATGCTTGTTTGCGCACTGTCCGTTGGCGTCGCTTCGTCTCTGTTTCTCCGTTTGTTTTTTCTCCCGTGTGCCACAGCGGTTCGCGCGATTGCATCTGGGTTGTCCTTGTGTGTGTCTGTGTTTTCGCTTCTCCGCGTGCTCGTCTTGTTTTCGACTCGTGGTTTCGCGTGGGCACACTGGTATGTGTGCGTTGGTTTATGAGTTTGACAGCTCTCACGATGTGTGCTATCTTGTCTTCCAGTTTCCGAAAGTGCCGTGCCGTCGTCGCGTCCCTGCATACGCCCAACGTGCGGCCCACCGGATGTGTTTCTGTCGCTCGTCGCGCCCCCCTCTTGTGTGTCTCCGTGCCCCTACTCCCCTGCATCTCTCCCCTTCTGAGCCTCTTCGCGCCCCCCACCACCCCCTTAATCGACTCCTCTCCACGCCAAAAGGTACGTCTACCGCTGCGTGAGGGGTGTCGTTGCATGCTTACGCCGTTGCAGCAGCTCTTCTCCGCGTGTGGCATCCTCGTGCTGCTCCTCCAAAAGAAGGCGATTCACGGGCCGCGTGCGGTGCTGTGGATGGCGCGCGAAGTGGGTCGCAGCGAGACGGACCCCATTTCGGAGGAAGAAAGACGATCTCGTGCGTGGTTGACACGCGCTGCTGCCCCCTTCCCACTCACGCCTTCGCCCTCCGCGAGACGCAGGTCGCTTCTGCTCACCGGCGCGGAAGCGGCGCTCACGGCTCAGCTGGGTCTGTGTGTGTGCGTGTGTGTGAGAGAGGGGGGGGGGAGGGAAGCACTCACCCCCCTCGTTCTCGCCTCACCGCTTGCACCGCATCTCTCGCACTTTTTTCTTCTCTCCTTTCCCCATTTCTGTTCTCTCGTCCGTGTTACCTCGCGTCTTGGTTGCACAGTGGCGTCTGCAGCCAACACCACTACCCACACAAGCACATTTATTCAATTCTGCACAGCTCCTTTCCCACCCTCCCTAGGCGCTCCGGTGGCACCCGCCTGCGTGGATCTGCGTCGTATTGCTTCGTCTACCGCTACGCTCACACAATAGCAAACACACGCACACACAAGCAAAGGTAGACACACACGCACACATACAGACACATAGGCTCTATCACTGCACCTTTCTCCTTTTTTTTTTGTTGCGTCGCGTGTCACGCACCTCACTCTCGGCTCTCCTTCCTGCCTCTCACCCCGTTCGCTATTTGCGCTGTCTCGGTGGCGAGTCGTACTCCTCCACGGCGCCGCTGCGACGCCACTCTTCGTGCCACGTCCGCTGCCCTCGTCGCTCCGCCCACCTTTTTCCTCCTCCCGCTCGCCTCGTGTTTTTTTTCCACACTCCGCTGGGACACCGTCTTTGCGCCCGCCAGCGTTACCTGTTATTTACAAACGTGGCGCGATCCCGAGTGCCTCGAGCACTGAGCCAGCACCTTTGACTGAGGTTGTGTGCGGGTGCGTCTGCGTGTCAGGGCCCGCCTGCGCAAGAACGTTCCGCTTCGCCTTGCCTCCACCGTGACGCATCAGTGCGCCGGGCGTGTTGTCGACTTGGCTCGTTGTGTAGCAGCCCCCCCTGCGCGTTCACCGCCAGCGCCAGCGCCGCGCCGCACTTCTCCCTCCCTCCCTCTGTTTCTCTTTTCTACGTCTGTTGCTTTGCCAGCCGTCGGGTTTTAACACGGCACCCGTTGCTCAAGCTCCCCGCTGTGAGGCACGGCAAGCGGCACCGCATCACCACGAACGCTGCGGTCACACTGAGGTCCTCCCCCCCTTCCTGTCTCACACACACGAATAGCCGCGAGCGCTGCGCAGCACACTCCCTCCACATCCTTTTCTGTTCTTGCGTGTCTTACTCGCCTCTCCTAACCGTTTGCTTTTGTAGTGTCGCTTCTGCGCTCGTGGAGGATGTCAGCAAGCGCCACGGACGCCAGCGCAGCGGCCGCCGTGCCGCCCGCGCCGGCGCGCAACCGCCTCGGTCTCACCAACTTGCAGACGCGCACCATCACCATCTGCATCGTCGGCCCCACCGTCGTCGCCTTTGGTGCCTACTCAGAGAGCTGCGCCACGCTCCTCGTATTCTTCGTAACCTTCATGTGCGGCATAGAGTGGAGCGGCGTGAAGCGGCACCTCAAGGTGGCGCTGCTCATGTCCATGGAGAGCAGCGGCGCGGCGGGGGCGACGGGGGTCGCTTCCGGGTCGCCTGTCTCGCCGCTGCGCGCTCTCGTGGCGCCGCCGCCGCCCCCTTCGCCCTTTATCGACGGGGTGCCGCTGTGCCCGGAAGAGTACGCGCTGCCGGTGGCACCCATCTCCCTCTACAACACCGTCAAGCACCTCGGCTGGGCGCTGCTCACCTTCGCCGCGTACTCTGGTGAGGTGGCCTTTGTGACGATGTTCGAGTTTTACTTCCTTGTCTTCGTTGTGGTGACGCTGACGGCGCACAACCGGCTGGAGGTCAAGGTAGAGAAGGCAATGGAGCGGCTGGGGCAGCAGCTCACCCACGGCTCGCAGAACGCAACGCCACGGAGCACTGGCAAGGACAGCCGCGCAGGCGGTACAGCCAAAAGCGCCACCGGCGGGACCGGAAGCGCCAAGGCAAAGCCGCTACTCTCGCTGGCCGACCCAGCACTCTCGCGAGAGGCCCGCGTGGCCAAGGCGCAGCGGAACTACTTTCTTTCCATGGAGCTGCACATGTTCGCGGAGCGGCAGCCCACGGAGCAGTTCCTGGACTTCTGCCTCGACATCTTCGGTATTCTCTGGATCGCCGGCATTACCACGCCCGTCTTCGTCTACCACATCCCCAACGTTGGCGTTCCGTGGCTCGCCTCCACGTTGATTGGCAACTTCGTGAACGACATCGCTGCGCTGGTGGTGGGGCGCAGTCTCAAGGCGCTGCGGGAGCGCTACGGGAGGGTGTACGACGTCACTGGCGAGGCCGGCGCGGCGGGGACGAAGCGGCCTGTGTCGGAGGCGAGTGCTCTGGTGCGGCTGCTCCTGCGCGGCCCCCATCACCTTTACCGCGCCATCAGTCCGAACAAGTCGGTGGAGGGCGCTGTCGCCGGCGTGATCATGAACGCGGTGAGCTTTGCTGGGCTGCAGTACTGGCTCTACAGCTCTGTTTTTGATGCCCCCGCCACCGACGTCGTCGCCCCGGAGTACCAGCACGTCGGGCTGTGGTTCCTCCTCGGTCTCATCATGGGCGTGCTTGGCGTCTGCGGTGACCTGCTGCAGTCGCTGCTGAAGCGCGCGGCACGGGTGAAGGATGCGGGGTTCATTATTCCCGGGCACGGCGGGATGCTGGACCGCGTGGATGGCATGCTTTTGGTGTTTCCCTTCATGTACTGCTCTCTTCGCGCCATCACGCGCCTCTCCAGCGCTGCGGGGGATCAGCGGTCCTTCTTCGCTTAGGCGCTGCTGTTTGTTGACGGCCCGAGTGCGCGGCGTGCTCTCGCCGCGGCCGCTTCTGCTCGCTGGCAGCGCACACCTCTTCCAATCGTTTGATGGAGAGACAAACGCGCCGACCACGACTTGGGGGGAACCGCAGAGCGTGAGAGAACGAAAGGGAGGAGGAGAAGCATTCCCAACTGAGAAGGCGGCAGGTGCGGCTCGTGGCACCAACGGGACTACCGTGTGGCCTCGCTGTCGGGGTGCGCACATGAATGAATCTGCTCGTGTGCGTGCTTTGTTTCGCCCTTCTTTCAAGTTGTGTTGGGAGGCTGTCGATCTTCCGCCCCCCTCCCCTCCTCCTCCCTCCTTCCTTCCCGGCTCATCAACAAGCTGGCCCCCCCCCCCGTTCCTCCCCCTTTTGTGTCGTGAAGCAGAGCAGGAAGGACTGGGTTGTGTGGCGCGGTTTAGTTTGTTGCGCTCTCTCTGGCTGGAAGGCAGCCGTTGATGTGGGGTGCGGTGTACGTCTGCCTTCAGTTTTCCCTATGTTGACATGCACACTCGCACGCGATTCACTCTAGGTGCATCTGTCTACCTGGTTCTGCCTGGGTCTGTGTGTATCTCCATGCGCTTGTGGGTGACGAAAGGTTTGCCTTTCTATCACTACAGGGAAAAGAGGATGAGACGGGGAGCTCGCAGAGTCCCGTGCGCTGGGAAAGCACGAGTCCGATTTCCTAGCTGCGAACCGCGCCTTTCTCCCCTCTCGTGCCACCCAGCGTCCCCCCCGTTTTGTGGGTTTCCTTTGCATGCAGTCGCTGGCACAGTGCCGGATGCGCACACGTACCCTCGCACCCTCCACACAGACGCACACACACCCACACACACACACACGCAACCAAGCAGTTCGCACGTGTGCGGCGGCACACACAAAATTCAAAGCAAAACCAAAGCAAATCGCAACAGAGACAGCCGTAAGACTCAGAACCCCAACCCACCTTTGACGAAAGACATGGGCGACAAGAAAGGTGCGAGCGTGAATACCGAGCCCTTGTGCGCGAGGGAGCCTGCTCGCGCAGATGAGAATTAGAGGATGGGGGAGGGAGGGAGGGAGGGAGGGGAGGGCGCTGCTGGCTGCTCTTCACCACACTCCACGCACTTCAGCAGTCGGTCTGCTTGCTTGGAAAAAGCCAGCCTTTTTCTGGGAGTGCGGCGACGCCGACTTCCTCGTAGCGCCGGTAAACGGTATTCTCGCCACGTGACGGCGCTTTACTATTGGCCAGCTGTGCGGCACTCTCAACACGACTCTTGCGCACCACGCACACTTCCTTGCTCCCCGCCCCCCTTTTCTTCTCTCGTTCTCTTGACGTTGACGTTGTCTTCGCATTGCGGTTGTCACCAATCGAAGCAGCTGCGCACCAGAGCACCTGTACTGCATTCTTGCACACATACCTCACATCAACCTTGCTTAGCCCCCCCCCCCCCCACCCAAAACGAAGAAAAGAAGCTTCTCACAAGGATTGGTTCAAGGCCACCCGTTGCGCACGCGAACCTGTGCTGTATATACCAACACGCACGCGCGCTTACGGTCACTCGCCTGAAGAAGCGTCTGCCACGCCGCCACACACTCCGCGACAGCGCTCTTTGGGGTTTTCTCTCTTCGTTGCCCAGCTTGTGATTCATCTGACAGGCGTGTGTGTGTGTGTGTGTGTGCATTGCTGCGCCGACTCTGCTGCACTCCTCCTGCACTGTGCCTGCTACGGTGCAGTCTCGTGTTTTTTTCTCTCTTGGGCGCCCGTGCGTGCACAAAGGGGCGGTCAGCGGTTCAGCACGGCTCTCGGTGGGTCGACGGCTTCCCCTTTGCTCGGCAGACATGACGCTCGGTGCGGAAGGGGCAGGCTCGCACACCGTTCCGAACGGTGCGCAGGAGCTACACGATCGCACCCACGTGTACCTCTCTTCCATCGCACCAGCGCTGGACTCGGTCGAAGCCCTGCTCGCGTCATGGGAACGCTTCCGGGCTGCATCAGTGGCGGCAGCTGACGGTCTGCCGGAGCGCAGCACACTTCGCAGCGTGCGCATCGACGCCTACACCGTGCAGAAGCCGCCGCCCGCCGTCTCCGGCGCGGAGGTGGATGCGGCAGTGCGGCGCCTGACCGCGAAGGAGCTGAAAGCGCTGCACAATGAGTTCGAGCTGACGTGTGTGGATGACTTTGTGCTGATGCCGGAGGACTCGGCCGGCACCGGCGCGGCGCCAGCCGCCGTCGTCGCAGCCCGCACGGTGCACTTCGCCGACGACACGGACAACACGGACTGCGCGGACGGTGACGAGGCGAGCGGTGCGGGCGCCGGCGACGTCAAGCCGGTAAAGACAGCGGCGGAGGGCTTCATCGACATGTCTGCCACCTCGCGTGCGATGGCGCTGTTTGAGAGCGGCACGGTGACGATGGACGTCCTGCGGAGTGGGTGCGCTGCTCCGGCACTTTCTGAGGTTGCCACGGCGTTAGCGGGAAGTGACATCGCTGCCACCCGCACCCCGCCCGTGATCTCGCTCGAGCAGATGCCGCCCTCCAGCGTGAGCAACGGTCGGGCTGTTCTCGACAGCGAAGCTACTGGGCGTGGCGGTGGCGCGCATGCGAACGCGTACGGGCCCACCTCAGCTTCCAACGCCGCGCGTCAGCCCTCCGGCGCCGAGGCGGGGTGCACGGTGGAGCTAGAGTACACGGCCGACCACTGGATCCCCAGCTCGACCCGGCGGGCTCTGCAGGAGGACAGCAGCGCCACCATCACCGTCACCTCCGCCACGTTTGCGGCACCACCGCCGCCGCCACGGCAGGAGGAGCCGCATGTGGAGAGCGCGACGGAGAGTGAGGCGGAGGGGGATGAGGACGAGAGCCACTCCTTCACGACCTTCTCCCGCATGGCCCTCGCGAACGCGACGCGGCGCATGCGCACTGAGTCGACGGCTGCGACGGCGCTGTCGAACACCGCGGTGCCAGCTGCGGAGGCGACGGATGGCGAGGAGGAGGAGGGGTCGGTGGAGGCACGGGCAGTGAAGCCCCGCCCCGGCACCCCTCCCCCACCGCGCGGCGGCGCGGCGAGTCCAAAAGGGGCGGGGAGCGCACCGGTGCCACCGGCGACGCCGGCGCAGCCGACACGCAACATTGCGCGGGAGCGGGACGCCTTTGTGCGCATGCGGGTGCGCGACGTCTTGCTTGCCAACCGGGTGCGGGAGACCGACACGACGCTGCTCGGCGCGGCTTTCTTCGCCGAGATGGACAGGGCCTGGAACGCCGCGGCGGACCAGACGACGCCCGTGCTGCAGCGGCTGGACGACATGCTGTGCGAGTCCAGCGCGCTCCTGCACACGCTGGAGGTGATGGACCACGAAGCGTACCGGGAGCGGGTCATGGACCCCGCCCAGTACCTCTGCGTGCCCCGCTACAGCGCGTCCTGTGCCTCGCCGGACTGCACGACGCCCTTCTCGACGACCGTGACTCGGGTGATGTGCGGGCGGTGCGGTCAGTTCTTCTGCCCCAAGTGCTGCAGAGAGCGCGGCCTCGGCCCGGATGTCCAGTGCGAGGGCAAGCGCTACTCGCTCGGGTGGGAGCCCCTGTGCCGCGTGTGTTTTGCGATGTGCTACGACTCGCAGCTGAAGGTCGTGGAGGAGCGGCGGCTGATGATCACGGACCGCCCCAGGAGCAACGGCAGCAACGGCAGCAACGGCAGCGGTGACCTGACCGGACTGGGCGAGTTCGACGAGGCGGCCGGCGCCCACCACGCCGCCGCAGGAGACTTGTCACTGAAGGAGGCGATTCTGTTTGGCGCGTACTGCGACGCGAACAACTGCCTCGGGGACGGGCTGCCGCCATTCTACGTCGCCCACCGCTCCGCCAACGAATGCGTTGCCTTCTGGGACATTCTTACCTACCACTTTGCCAAGTCGCAGGGCACTCTGCGCCGCGGGTGGCAGAGCGCCGGCGGTATTGCGGCTAAGATGGTGAGCAGCGCCGCCCAGCTCGTCTCGCAGCGCAAGGCGACACTGCGGTAGACCAATGGAAGGGTGGAAGAGGGTGCGTGGCGGTGGCGGCCCACCACACCTCGCTACATGTGCCAAGCCCGGCTCGTGTGCGCCTCGTGAACTGACCAAGGCACCGCGCTTGTGTGTGGCGACGCTGGTGTCACGGCACGGCTGATGAAACAGGGAGTGTCGTGATATGCCTGCGCGAAGCGTATCAGTCGCCACGTCTTGACCAACCTCGAAACGCTACGTCACACTCGCACACTCCAACCCACCACAACGCATCTTCTCTTCGCCCCCCTTTTTTTCTCGGCTTGACTTGAGCCTTGTTTGCGCACCGGAAGGTTGCCGAGTATCTGCAAGCGGCGAACCCTTTGCCCCAACCCTCCTCCCCTGCCGCACCGCCTCCGGCGCATCCGTGCTCGCACGCTCGTCTCTCTCTCTCTGCTGCCTTTTGTTTTCGTGCTTCAGTGAACCGCACGAGGAGCTCTGTTTGATTTGTTTGTCCGTTCGTCTCTGCTGCTCTATCTGGTCTGTTTGCGTCTTCTGGTGCGTGTGCCTTCTCTCCCCTGCCGTGTCTTGGTGGGTACTCATGCGTTCAGCTGACACACACACACACAGACACAATCATGCAAGCGCGCGAAGTGTCGAGAGCACTTCTTCTGCTGTGTTTCTACCAGCTGTGTCCTGCTCGCGTGTGTTTGTCTACTGGTGTGGGCAAGTGAGCTGAGATGCGAAAGGAAGGAAGAGCGGGTCGGCACTTGACATCGCCGCTGCTCCTCAAAGCCCCCTCCCCCGCCCCGCTCTCACTGCTCCGCTGCCTTGTCGGCGGCAATTTCTGAAGTTATGCTTCGCTCACTCGCCGGACATGCATGAAGTGGCTGATGTCGCCTTGTCTTTTCACCTCTCTTTCTCTATCTGTTTGCTCTTGCCTTCCTCCTGCTTCCCCCCTCCCTCCCTCCTCCCTCTCGCGCCATGCGCCAGCTGCTGCTGTGACGAACCGGCGCACTTGCTCCCGAGGCCATAGAAAACGATGTTTGCGGGCGGTCGGATGCTCGTGTGGAGGTGCGCGCTTTGATTTGTGCCTCCGACTTGACCGTGTGACGTTGCGGCGCTCCACTGCCCTACCGCGCTCGTGCGCACCTCTTCCGCTGCATCGCTGCGCCCTCGTTTCCCTCTTTTCCCCGTTTCTCCTCTGCCCTCTCGTGCGACTCTGCCGCGGTTTATCGGCACCTCTCCGCTAGCTGTTGATGCCTGATGTTGAACTTGTTTGTATGTGTGTCTGGGTAGCGTGCTCGTGTCTCCTGCTTGTGCTTGCTTTCTCTGTCTGCGCTTTCGACCCGTGCCCAGTCCCTCTCTCGTGCCCGTTGGCCGCTTGATGTCACTCTGAACACAACAAGAAGGAAAACCAAACACGCCTTGGTGCACGGGGTCGCCATGCAGCGATTCGCAGGCCCCACGCAAAGGTGGCGGAAAGGGGTGGTGGCACATTTGTGATGTGCGTTTGCTCGTCTTGCCCAGTGAGGCGGCCGGGGGTACGTGAGGGATGGGGCGAGGGAGGTCGCTCTCCACAACCCTTGTTCTCAGCCGCGTGCTTCACTGATGAGGAACGTCGAGGAGACATGCGCGGTGATGACGTTCTGGGCACGTGCTGGAGCGCGCGCGGGCTGGGCGGAGAAGGCACATTCTTTCGATTTCGTGAAGGGTGAAGTGGCCAACTAAAGAAGGTCTTGCGCTGCCCTTGCATACTCTGAAAGACTGAGCGCTATGCAGTGGGTCGGGCAATGTGAAGTTGCTCTGTTTATTTTTTTTCGTTGCCGATGCACACGCCAACTCCGACGTCTCATTTGCGCCTCTTCACCTTTGTGTGGCGGCAACCCCCCCCCCCCCCCACCACCACCAACACCCTCCCCACCCTCCCCCTTGTGCGATAATGCATGGGGTGCACAGAAAGAGAAGGGGCCAGCCAGCGACACGCACCTGCTGTGCCTCGCCTTCACCTATCCTCACACATTCACCCAGCCGCCTTTCGCTACACCCATTACAGCTCTGCAGTCCCTCTGCTTTCGCTCTGGACTTTTAGATTCTGTTTTCAACACGGAGTCGCCGCCTCGCACCAAGGGCAGCGCTAGACAGATACACACACTGACACCGACGAACCTCGTCGCCACCTTTGCAGGAGGCTTGCAGCTGCTCCTCTTCCATACACGCCGGCGCAAGCGAGCAAGGTGACAGGCACGCACGGGGCTGTCCCTCGACAGAGATGCCGGTCAAGCCGCAGTTCACGTGGGAGCAGACGGGCGAGGATGTGCTGCTGCACGTCACCATCAAGGGCTGCAAGAAAGAGGCCGTCGATGTGCTCATCGCCGACGTCTTCGTCAAGGTTAACGCGCCGCCGCAGTACCTGCTCGCACTCGACCTCCTGCACGAGATCGACCCGGACAAGTCGACTAACTACTTCACCGACGCCGAGGACGGCATCCTGCTGCATGTAAAACTGCACAAGACGGATGCCGACCGCGTTTGGGATGCGTTGAGCCTGCGGCAGTCCTCGCTGGGCAAGCAGGAGCTTCTCCAGCGGCGTCAGGCCTCGTTGCAGCGGGCGGAGCAGCGGTACAGCGCGCAGCTCGACGCCCGCGTGT
Source organism: Zelonia costaricensis (assembly GCA_030849075.1). Classification (NCBI taxonomy): domain Eukaryota; phylum Euglenozoa; class Kinetoplastea; order Trypanosomatida; family Trypanosomatidae; genus Zelonia; species Zelonia costaricensis. The sequence continues at coordinate 107,838 of JASAOO010003552.1, forward strand.
CGCAGCGTGAGGCGGAGAAGCGGCGCATGCTAGAGGCGCAGTGGGACGTGGAGAAGGCCCAGCGCACGCAGATTGAACAACGCGTCAAGGCCGAGAAGGACGCCGCGGAGACGGAGCTGTACGCGTGGGCGGACGGGCAGCCGAGCGCGTCGGCGGCAGGCCAGGCGACAACACCTGACGCGGCACGTAGCGTCGCCGCAAAGTCGGCTGCACCCGCGCCGCCGCAGTCCCCGGCAGACTTGTTTTCACGGTCAGCCGTCTCAGCCACCTCGTCCACGCCAGCGACAGCCGCCGCGTCGTCCTCGCCCCCGCCGGGGATTCGCCAAGCGGACACCGTGAATGTGACGATCGACTTCACGCCGAAGACCTTTGCGATGCCGACGCGGTCGCGCGGAGATGAGGAGTACTACCGCCAGAGCCGCTACAAGCCGGTCTCGATCGAGGACACGCCGATGTTCTGGAAGGAGCGGGCCGACAAGCACTACCGCGGCCACCAGTGGAAGGCCGCGGCGGACGCGTACTCGGAGTCGATCAAGCGCGATGGCGCCTTCCTGACGTGCGTCATGAACCGCTCCGCCTGCTACCTGCAGCTAGCCGACTACAAGCGCGCCATCGAAGACTGCACGCTCGCGCTGACGATGCTGGCCAACACGCCGGCAAGCGAGGTGACGCAGGAGCGCTACCGCGGTCTCATGACGAAGCTGCACGCCCGCCGCGGCGCGGCGCACTGCTGGGCCGACGACTTGAAAAGCGGCGCCGCCGATCTCCGCATGGCCGCCGCGTACCGGGACCCGACCAGCGACGAGGACGTGGCAGCCGACCTGGCGCACGTCGAGGCGCTCATGAAGGAGCGCGGCATCGTAGACGACGACGCGGCCCGCTCCGACCCGCTCGCCGCCCGCATGCAGGAGGCCGCTGCGCAGTACTACAAGGGCTCCTTCGACACGGCGGAGTCGGCCTACCGCGACGTGCTGGCCGAGGACACCTATCACGTCAAGGCGCAGGGCAACCTTGCGGCCACCCTGCTGCGCGCCGGCAAGTTCAAGCAGGCGCTGGAGGTGTGCGAGGGCATTGTGGGCTTCTGCGGCGAGGTGGCGGCCGCGCTGGAGCAGCCCGACGGTCTCGCGGGTGGACAGGCGGACAGCGATGACGACGACGATGCAGAGGAGGAGGAGGGGGCGGCGGCGGAGGCCGCTTCGGCATCGTCAGGGGCGGCGGATAGCAACAAGGATGCGCTGGTACGTCAGCGCCGTGCTGCGGCGAAGCGGCTGGCCGAGCAGAGCGGGCACGTCTACATGCTGCTCAAGGCCTACGTGCGCAGCGCCGCTGCCCTGTGTGGGATGAAAGAGTATCACAAGGCGCACGCCTACCTCGAGCGCGCCCTCCGCATCACGCCGTACGACAACGACCTGCGTGACGACTGCAACCGACTGGCGGAGAAGATTCGCATGGACACCTTGGTGGCCGCGTCGGCGGGTGGCGCAGTGAGGCCACAGAAGGCCGCGGCATAGTGTCGCGGGGCTGGGTGCGCTGCAGCGACGTCGCAGCGGCCCTTCTGGCGCTACTGCTCGTAAGCGCGTTGCCACGGTGGGTGGGCGGAGTGCAGAAAGGAGTCCGACGGCGGTGCCCCGCATCGCCGGCGCTGTTCTTTCCGCCTGCGTAGGCTGCTCGACCAGAGCGGGACGCTTCTTCTCTCTCTCTCTCTCCCCGACGACACCGCATGGTGCGGCCGCTTCTCTCTTCTGTTCTGTCACTGATGTACATAGCGAATCACGTGCGTGTGTCTATTCCTTCCCTGTGTGTGTTCCCCATCCACTGTGTGCCTTTCCCACGGCGGCAGTGGTGAGGTGGAGAGCGGAAAGCCAAAAGGTGCGCGCAGAAGAAAACACGAAAATGTCAGTGACACACACACACACAAAGCGCATCAGAGGTCGGCAAAGATGACGTGCAGCGCCTTTCACGGAGTTCCCCATGCTGGCTGTGGCGGTAGTGCGCACCGAGGCGCGTGAAGGCAGCAGTGGCGTGCAACAAGTGCAGTCGGGCAGCGACACGCCCGCTGCACGCTCTCTCCGTCGTCGCCGAGCCTCGGCTCTTCGGCACTTCTCCATGTCTGCTCCGCCGTCTCCTTTACCGTTCGACCTCCACTTCCCTTCCCCCCTCCTATTGGGTGCTTTGTTGCCTTGAACAGCAAGGGAGGCAGTCACCTCATCCAGCACATCGTGCAGTAGCGCGACGGCCGTGGACGCTCCGCTGCAGGCTTCACGGAGAGAGCACCGCGACAGTGCGTAGGTAAAGACAACATCTTCGAGCGCGGAGTTCAGACAGAGAAGGGTACAGACGCAGACCCAACAACACGCACACACACACAAAAAAAAAAACACATACCGACACGCGCATACGCTCGCTCATCTTCATGAGTGGCGGCAATGACGAGGACTACGGCGCCGGCGAGGTGCTGACCGGGGCGGAGCTGTACCTGTACCTGTTGCGCCAGAATGAAGAGCAGCTGCAGCGGGCGGAGGGAAAGCTGCAGGAGTACACGGCGCTCAAGGACACGCTGCAGCACCTCACGGAGCGGAGCCGCCGCCGGGTGCTGGCGCCGGTGGCTGGCGGACTTGCCTACTACGCCGCAGAGCTCAACGCGACGAACACCGTCACGGTGCTGCTGGGTGATGGCTGGTTTGCGGAGCGGAGTGCGACGCAGGCGTGCGAGATCGCCGGCCGCCGCGTGGACTTCCTGCGGCGCGAGGCGGAGGTGCTGCAGCAGGAGCAGGCGACCCTCCGCGCCAAGCAGGAGCTCTTCCTGTCGGAGCTGCCCGAGGCCCGGGGCGCCGTGGCAGAGCTGATGGCCGCAAAGGAGGCGCGCACCGCAGCTGGGGTGTCGGACAGTGCCACTGCTGGTGCACCGACCGCGAGTGGCAGTGGCGCGCCGGCGCCCGCCGCGCTTGAGGTGGCTTCTCCGCGCACTTTGGCTTCTCCCTCTGCGTCTCCGCCGCGTGCCAGCCCCGCTGCCGCCGCCCTCGCGCCTGGGGAGCCTGAGGCACCGCTAGACTTGACCAGCATCGACGCGGCACTCGCGACCTTCGACGAGCTGGATGAGCTGACGGAGGACGAGCTCATCGCGCTCGAAGCGGAGCTGGGCGACCGCGTGAACGACGACGAGTACGTCGAGCAGATCATGACAGAGCGCATGATCGCGAAGAAGGAGGCGCGGGTCCGCGCTGAGCTGACGACACGGTGCTCGGCTGCCGCTGCGGCACCGACGCTGTCACGTACAGCGGTGGAGCAGCCGGCTGCTGCAACGCCGTCGAAGTTCACAGCAGCCGTCGACGTCACAATGGCATCGGCCGTCGTACCTTCTGGGGCAGAGGAGGCGGTGTCCGGATACGGAAACCAGCCAGTGCAGGTGTTTCGCACCCCTGGCGACATCGGAGGCATTCTTGCTGGTTTGACCAGCTCAGCGGTAGCACCGTCGAGCGGTGCGCAGAGGGCGCCGCACGAAACCTCAGCCGCGACACAAAGGGGCAATGGCCCTGCGACGTCGGTGCAGGCGCCGACTGAGGATGCGCGCGGCGCCACTCACTCGGCAGCGGAGGCGAGCCCCGCCCCCACCGCGCCCTCGCCCATGTCGCCTGATTCGCCGTCTCCACACAAGGGGGAGCGACACGTTCACTTTGCTACGGAAGAGGTGGGTGGCCCGCAGGCTTCCGTGCATGTGAAAGCGACGACGTCGGAGTCGACAGTACTGCCCCGTGCGCCGGCGTCTTCGTCGTCGCTGCCGCGGAGCACCTACACCGTCGGCGACATTGTGGAGCATTGCGAGGCGACCACCGCCGCCGCGGCACCGCTGCCCGCCATGCCCCCACCGCTCGTCGCGAACACAGCACAGAAGCCGAAGCGCCGCTCCCTCTTCATGCGTGAGCTGGAGGGGGACGGCGTGTGAGAAAGCAGCTGCTCTCGCACATGTGCGTGCACATGGGCGTCTGTGTGCTGGGTGCGCTGGTGGCTGTTGCTTCACGCGCCTTGTGCAGGTGCCGGATGTGGCGGAGGTTTCACAAGCCACTCCCTGACAGACCTCCCCCTCTACACACACACACACACAGACTCCCATGTGTTGTCCTTCGAGGTGCGTGTCCGTGTCCAGTAACGCGGCTAAACTCAACAAAACAGGAACCGAGTTAGGCGCCGAGGCGGAACGGGCGCGGTTCTGCTCGCGAGTTCACCCCCACCGTGGTGCAGGCGGTACAAGAGGCTCTACGCCTCACAAAAGTAAAAAAAGGGGCCGCCCTGTTTCTTTTCGGTGCTCAGCGGTGCGCAAGCTGGAGGGGAACGGAAATCTTCCCAGAGGCGCAGTCCTGCATCAGACGCGCTCGCGCCATGTCAGCCTCCCCGCTTCACACTGCTCCCACACATCTCCGCCCCTCCTGCCTTGTCCCCCATCGCGTCCTGCTGACGGCCCCCCCACAGCGTTGTGTCGTGGTACGGTGCTCGATTTCTTTCTTCCCCCACCCACAACCCACCATCGTCATTTTGCGATCTCCTCCTTGCTGCTCTTGTCACGTGCCGTTTGCGCACGCAGCACTATCGACTCCACGGTGGCCATCGCCGTCGCGTCAGACCGGCTTCCTCGTCGCACTGATCTGCGTTCAGTCGGCGCCGAAGCGTGACAACGGGGTCGCACCCCCTCGGCTCCCCCCTTTTCTCGGTTGCCACACATTTCGCTTCGTTTCTTGTTGTGTACACCGGCTGCACGTCTTCCCCGTACCCCACCCACCCACCACAAGATCAACTGCGCGGGCGCAGTGTGTGTTTTCTTTGTGAGTGCCGGTTTCGCGGGTGTGTCGGTGAGTGGACGCGGAGGCACGGACTGCACGGCGCAGTACTAGACGCGCGTCTATACCTTACTCAAGGCTGCTCACGTCTCTCGGCTCGTATTCAGGGAGAGGGCGAGGCGGCAGCTGCATCTGCACGTCTACAGCCGCTGCACGGCTGCGACACGCGGCTATCTCGAGCTCGTGCTGTTGTCGAGCCGGCTTGCCTGCTCTTGTCGAGGTGTCGCGTCTCTGGTTTGTTCCCCAATCTGGCCTCTACCATACCTTGATTTCATCACGGGCCTCGTTGCCGCGTTGACGACGTGACCGCGCGGCATGCTCACCTCCTCGCTGAACACCCCAAACCGAGGCGAGGCAGCAGGTCTGCAGTCGTACGCGGAGACAATCAACGTCGACCCGTCGTCCTCCTTGCGCTCCTGCTCCTCGCTGCCGGCGACGGCGCATCGGGGGGAGGGCACCGGGCGCACCCACACGGCGCCACCGACGACGACGATGCCCACGCTGGAGGAGCTGCTGGACAGGACGCCGACTCAAACAGGGTCCACGGCCGCCGCCGCGGCTCCACTGACAGTCGCACCATCACCTCTTACACAGCTGATGTCATCTGCAGCGGAGGCCCACACGAGCGCCTCCGCAAAGCCGCAGCCTCCGACGGCGACGGCAACGACGGTGACGATGTCGGCAGCAGCAGCGGCGGCGCCGGGCGAGCACGGCGCGTTCTCACCCGAGGTGGCATCCACGGCATCGACGCCGCCGCAGGAGGGAGAGGCGGAGGGCCGCAGCGGCAGCAATGCGGAGGCCACCACACTGATGCTGCACACGCGTCCCACGACACCACCGCCTCCGCCTGCCACCACGGCCTGCCCAGATGCACCGCAGCAACCCACGCCGCTGGCACATGAGGCACCGTCGCCCGCCCCAGAGGGCAGCGGCGGCAACAGCAACTTGAGCGGGAGCGCAGGGCGCGAAAACTCAGAGGCACGCCAGGACCGTGAATCCCACTACGGTGCTGGCGGTGGCGGGTCCCCAAACGCGCGTCGCCCCCGGCACACGTCCCCGCCAAAGCCCCCTGGCGTGCTGCGCACCTCTGCGCGTGCCGCCTCCCGCTCCGCGGTGCCACTTCGCCGGCACAGGGCGGGCAGCATGACAGCGGCGCAGATTGCGAGTCTGCTGCGCGGTATCCTCGGCACCGCCTCTCCAGCCGACGCCCATGCACACAGCAGCATTCTGCAGCCTCCGACTGTGAGCTCGCTGGATCTGCCCGTGGGGCTGCTCGTGCTGTACTGCGCCGCCGAGGAGACGTGCACGGCAGCGGTCGCAGAGCCAGTTACGGCGTCGGCCTCGCCGTCTCGCTCCATCTCGCCCCCCGCTGCCGTTGCCGCCGCTGCGTCGTCAGCGTACTCGCTCCTATATATGCTCGAGCAGCTGTCTGATCTGCGCCGGCGCGATCACCGCCGTGAGGCCCTGCAGCGGGCTAGCGAGATGGAGCGGGCGCGGTGCGAGCAACTCTACGAGGCCGCGGCACGCAAGCGCGCGGCCGATGCGGCGCTGCAGGCGGCGCGCGCGCAAGCGCTCGCGGAGGAGGAGCTTGACTTCTGCACCTTCCACCCCGCCGTCAGTCCGGCGGCGCAGCGCATGGAGGCGAAGGGGACGCGCGAATTCATGGAGAAGTGCGTGGAGTGGCGTGCGGAGGCGGACCGGCGGCTAAAGCTCAAGTACGACCGCATCGCCGCCCTCGAGGCAGAGCAGGAGGCTGCGGCTGCTGCGCTTGCTGGCGTGGTCGCACCGGGCGAGGCGGTCACGGAGGAGAGCCGTCGCCTCCTGGCGCAGCCCAGCGTGCAGGAGCGGCTCAAGACCCGCCCGTGCCTCTGGGAGGCGCGGCACCACACCGAGGCATCAGCGCAGCCTGCGCTGTCGTCCTCGGCAGCGGGCTCCGCCGGCCTTGCGGCCGCTGCCGGCACTGGCGCCGTCTCCCCCTCTGCCGGCGCGCCGCCGCCGCTGCTGGTCGGCGCGCCCGTGACTTCCGCGGTGGTGGAGGAGCAGCAGGCGTTGCTGCGGGCACTGCGGAAGCGCGTGCAGCCGGACGCGACCGACACCCTGGGTGGGGTGTCCGCGCTGCCGCACGACGCGTCGCGCCGCAGCGGTGCCAGCGCCGTGAAGGCCTTCCTGGGTCGCGTGGAGGAGGACGCGGGGCGGCGGGCGCAGGCGGCGGCGAAGCTGCAGGCGCGCTACCACAACCCCGAGTCGCTGCTGTTCGAGCCCGGCACCGGAAAGCCTCTCTTCCAGCCGAATGCAATGCCGGCGGCGCACAAGGACGGCCGCCGCGTTGGCTACGACGACCTCTCCAAGGAGGAGAAGGAGGACTTCCGGGCTGAGCTGCGCCGCGCAGGATTGGAGTTTGTCCTGACGCACTACCTGCGCGAGCGCAAGGAGCGGCAGCAGCATCCGAGCACGCAATCGAGGGAGGCATCCCCTGAGAGCAACGCCGCGGGCGAGGGTGGCGGCGGCGGCGGCCGTGCGCGCTCAACCTCGCAGACGGTCGTGACCGAGGCGCAGCAGGCACGCTTTCTGGCCTCGCTGCAGGAGGCGGTGGCGCGACGTGAGCGTCGACTGGAGCAGGTTCGCGCGCAGGCCACGGCAGAGGAAACCTTCCACCCGCAGTTGGCCAAGCGGACAGTGAAGATGGCGCTGCGCAAGACGGGTGGCACTCCCATCTACGAGCGACCCGCGCCACCGCGCAGGTCGGCACCTGGCGCAGACGCGGCAAACGCCTCGGCGCTGCAGCTGCGCGGTGATCGCACGCCGCAGTCGACGCCTGCGCACCGTGACCGGCCGCTGCCGGAGGCGGCGGAGCTGTTTCTAGTGCGCAACGAGCAGTGGACAGAGGCCCGACAGCGGCGCCTGCAGCGGACCGCAGAGATGGAGGAGGCACGGCAGCAGGCGGGCTGCACCTTCAGCCCCAATCGGGATTTCGCCGATGCCTACGGCATGCTCAGCGTCGGCGGCGGCGAGAGTGGTGCGAACGCGACGCCGCCGCAGCTGGCAACAGACGCTGCGGACGCGGGCGCGACCGCGGGTGCGAGGGACGCCTCACAGGCGCGCGTGCGACCGCAGGACACTCTTGCCTCCGCCGCGGACGTGCGGGTGATGAACGAGCTCGAACTGCTGCGCTCCGGCGCGGCCTACCGCGACACCCGCTTTGTGCAGGCCGTGTGCGCGCGCACCGGGCTGGGAGACGCGCGGCGGGCCCTCTCCAACCTTTCGCTGCAGTCGGCGCCGCGGCTCACCGGCGCGTCGAGTGGGGCGTGGGCCGCCTCGTCGAGCTCGCCGCAGCAGACGACCACGTCGATCTCGCACTCGCACCTCTCGCCCATACAGCAGAGCTCCAACCGACCGTCCGCCTCGCCGTATCCAGTGCCGCGGCGCAACACACGTGCGCCGTCCCACTCCATCCACGACGACGGCAGCGACGGCGCGTATGCCGCGGCGCCGGTGCCTGTGCCGGCCTTCGCGGCCTCGCGCACGCAGAGCGACACGACGCACACGCCTATGTTCCCCGGCAGTCGCGACGTCGCTGGCGGCCCAGCGCCACCGCCGCTGGAGAACCCGTGGGCCGCGCTAGACGCACAGACAGATGCCATCCTGAGGCGGCACGGCTACTAGGGAATGCGAGCACGCGGAGGGCGGGCGGCGAGGTTCTGCGAGCCAATACAGCTGAGTCTCGCTTGCCGACGCGGCTGCCTTCCGCTCGCTTCGTTTTTTGTTTTTTGGGCTGGTGGGCGTCTGCTGGCGCTCAGGTTGGTGTGTGAGTGACGGTTGTGCTCTGGCGTGTACATGAACGAGCTGCTGTGTCCCTCAGCGCTCCTACTCTCGTGGTGCTTTGTTCACCAGCTTCTTTCTCTCGTGGTTCTTTCCGCTGTGCGTGTCTTGTACTTGTATGGCCGAAGAGGGGCGGGCATGCCGGGGGAGGGGCTGCCTCACTGCACGTGTGCACCGCTCGCCTCGCGCCCTTCCGCCCTCGCTCTTCGGCTGCCCTCCCTCCCCCACTTGTAAACCGCAGCACGATCTTCGCCCCCCCCCCCCCCCTTCTCTCGCTCGCTCGCTCGCTCTCGTCTCCCCCCCCTTCGCCGTGGCAACGTTCATCTCACAGCACGTCCGTTCTGGTACGGAAGGGGGGGGGAGGTCGCCCCACTCCGTCCGCACCGCGTCCCTGCGTATGTGCGCGTATTTGTGCGTGTGGGCATGCGATTTGCACCAACTCGCGCGTGTACCTCCCACATAGAAAGCCAAGGCCAAATGCGACGCACACCCAATCAAAGCGGGTAAGAAAGCTTTGAAATAAAAGGAGGAACAGCGTTGTGCTGTGCGGTGTGCTGTGCCTGCAATTGCACGCGAGGTGTGTCACGAGGTGGGAGCTGCCTGCTACTGCTGCCCGCGAAGACCGGCGCCGTGATGTGGTCGGCCTTTGAGCATGGCTGACGCGACGATTTGCACTTGCCCGCCTCACGCACGCCACAGTGTCTCGCACGGTGTTCCTTCTTCGAGGAAGAAGATGTGGCGCGCTTGCGCAGACTTTCACGAGTTCTGTGCGTTGCTCGCGTCTTGGCCCGGTGCGGCACGGGCGCAGTCGCAGTCAGGGCTCGCGTGCCCGAATCGTCATCCTCGCTTTTACGTCCTTCTGCATCTCCCCTCCCCCCGCCATACATTGACGCACCCCCTTACGTGCTCTTCCCGTCGCTTTACACGCATGCCCGCCGCTGGATGTGCGGGGACTGCAGCTTTGCTTGATTCCACAGAGAGAAACCCCAAAACGGTGCCGTCGACGTCCTCCCCGCTCCCCACCCCCACCTCCTTGAACTACTCTCTCTCTCGTGTGCGCCCTCTCCCGCTCCGCCGCCCAGAGCCGCTCCCGCCACACTCCCCGCGTCTTTATACACTGCGAGGCACCAGCACGGAGACGCACAGAGAGGCTGACCGTCTCCCTCCCTCCCACCCTCCGACTTGCACCTCCCCCAGTCACCTGAGCACCGAGCCCCCCGCTGCAGCGGAGCGCTACAAAATAGAACCGCACGATAACACAAACAAGGTCGTTTCTCCTGACAGCGCTGTTGACCAGGTGGCGCTCAGCCGGCTGCTTCTGCTCGACGCTCTCCTGTTGTAGCCCCCCCCCTCTTCTGCACGGCTGCCTTCAACATGCCTGCCCCACCACCGCCGCCGCGCAGCGTGGAGGAGGACCTCCACAAGAACGAAGAGGAGGAGCCCGCACCGGAGGCGGACGAGGCCGACATCCCTGTTGACCCGCTGCTGACGCTGCTCTACCTGCGTCACACGATGACCGCGCAGTGGAGCTCCTCGGAGGAGCGCGAGGCGGCCAAGGCCGCGCTGATGGCCGAGATGGAAGCACACAACATGGCCCCGTACATCCGCTTTGTCTGCGAGGCGCTCGGCTTCCCGCTGGACGAGGCGAAGCTGGCGGAGATGGACGCCATCAACGCGAAGAAGGTGTCCGCCTTCGACGCACGGCTCAAGGACGCCGTGGATAACCTTGGCGACACGGAGGTGCGGGACGTGCTGCAGGCGAAGTGCGACCACTACGCCCGCATCGGCGACCTTGAGCTGTGCATGAAGACGAACGAGGAGTGCGCCGCCAAGACGCTCGCGACGGGGCCGAAGCTGGACCTGTACTTCCAGCGCATCCGCCTCGGCATCGCGTTCTCCGACAACGACGTCGCCGCCAAGGGCATCACGGACGCGCACCGGCTCATGAAGGACGGTGACTGGGAGCGGCGCAACCGGCTGCGCGTGTACGAGGGCATCTACCACGTCTTCATTCGTGACTTCCAGCGTGGCTCGAAGCTGCTGCTCGACTCCATCACGACCTTTGCCTCCGGCGAGCTCATCTCCTTCCAGGACTTCGTCTTCATTACGGTGGTGGCGAGTCTGCCGGTGCTGAGCCGGCCGGAGCTGCGCAAGCGCATCGTGTATAGCCCAGAGGTGAACCGCGCCGGCGTCGATGACGTGCGTGATCTCGTCAACTCCATCTACGACTGCCAGTACAACAAGGTCTTCCCGAACCTCGAGGTGGTGTGCCAGCACCTGCGCCGCGTCGTGTACCTGTCCCCGCACGTCAGCTACTTCTTCCGCGAGATGCGCGTGCTCGTCTTCACGCAGTTCCTCGACTCCTACAGCAGCGTCACGTTGGAGTCGATGGGGGCTGCCTTCGGCATCCCGGTCCCGGCACTGGACAACATGCTGTGCACCCTCATCTCAAACGAGCGCATCGCCTGCAAGGTGGACCGCGTCGACGGCAGCGTCGAGACGTACCGTGGCGACACGACCAACTTCGACTACCACCGCATCGTGAAGAGCGGCGACCTGCTGCTGAACCGCATTCAGAAGCTGTCGCGGTTGGTGGACATGTAAGCAGGAGCTGCCATGCGATCCACCAGCGTGTGCGGGTGCGGGTGCGGGTGCTTGTGTGTGCGTGTGTTTTCGTGTGTGCTACAGACAGAGAGCAGCGAGGCGGCTAGGGCAGCAGCGCACGCGGCGTGCGTTCTCCGCAAGGGGCACGGCAGGCGCCGCTGCAGTGCGCCGTCGTCGCGTGTGCGCTCCTTGGCTTGTTTATTTCACCGACACGTTGCGTCCGTGCGAGTGTGGCGCGTTGGTGTGAGAGTGTGTGTACTCTTGTCGGTGGGCTGCGGCGTGTACGCGTGCACTCCATGGGGACCTCTCCCTGGCGGTGGTAGTGATGGAGGGGTCACCCCTGCGGGTGCGTGTGTTTGTGTGCGTGTGTGTATGCAGGTGTTTATGTGTGGTCAGGCGGGAGCTCCACTGGCCACGTTTGCGCAGGCACGAAGAGACAAGCACACATCAACTCAGAGACGTGCCGCCACGTAGAGGGGGGCGACATCCCCAGAAGGAAAACGCGCGAGCCGTGGGGCACGTCGTGGTGGAAGGAGTAGGCCCAGCTGCTTCCGCCAAGTTTGCGCGTTGTCGCGCCTCGCCGCGCTCGCCGGTGCTCGTGAAGGGAAAGCGGCAACTGTGCATCACCGGCGGCAGCGGCGAGCATCAGCCGCAGCGTGTCATGGCGCCGTCACACGTGCCCATGTGCATCCACGTTTGAGGTCACTCAGTGAGAGGCCCGCACCACGGAGCGGCGCCTCCCGCTTCCCTGCGCCCCGCGCCCTACCAGCGCGTCTCCGCGCCTGTACCAGGAGTTGAAATACGCGCTGCCGCCTGTTGACATGCTCCCCTCCCCCTCCACGTCCCCACTGCACGACTCTTGACGCTGTTCGTTTTCGCTCCCATCTCAACGTCCCAATCTCCTCTCCCTTCGACACCACAAACACGTAGTGAACAGCACATACACGTGCGAGTGCGTGTACATTGGCGCACTTATTACGAGCGGAGCCGCCACCACTTCTGTGTCGCGTTGCTTCCCGTCTTGACGTGCCTCCGCGTCGACGCGCGCGACACAGGTCACCTCAGCGAGTAACCCTCGACCCTTCCAGTTTTTTTCCTCCTACGCTCCGCGTGTGTCTACGTCGCGTGCGTAATTGTGTCGCCGTCCCTGCGTCTGACGCCGACGGGAACACATCACACTCGAGACCGTGGAGCCCCAACCGCCGTGCAGGCACAGAGCGCCCTTGGTGCGTGCGTTCTGTTAGGAGAAGATGGCGAAGGGGACCGTGAAGCGCAAGGCGACGCCGTCGTCGACGCGGAAGAAGAAGGCGCAGCAGCGCATCCGCAAGCAGATCCGCTCCAAGCTGCAGAAGAAGAAGCCGAACTGGAAGACGGCGCTGGCCAAGGCGTACACCGCCGACGACAAGGGCAGCAAGGATAAGAAGCCCAAGAAGGCCACCCGCAAGCGCAGCCGCGACAGCGACGGCGACGAGGACGAGGAGAACACGTTCAACTTCAAGCGCGACCGCGAGGACGACGAGGACGGTGAGGTGCAGAGCGACGTGGATGAGGAGAAGGAGGAGCGCATGAACCAGCGCGATCCGCTGGAGACACAGCTCTTCCTCAAGAACCTGCCTCTCGACACGAACGAGGAGGAGCTGATGGCCTACTTCAAGACTCACTTCAGCGCTGTCAAGCGGGTGCTGCTGGTGCGCAACCGTGCCAGCAAGACGCTCTCCGGCACGGGCTTCGTGCACTGCGGCTCGGCGGAGCTGGCGACGAAGATTTTCGACTACGCGCAGCAGAACGCGCGCGAGGTGTCGGCTGTCGGCCGCGAGGAGATGAAGTCGCAGACGGACGGCCTGTCGCACCACCAGGCGAAGCGCATGCTGCACAAGATGCGCACGGACACCTTCATTGTGCGCGACCCCTTCCTCACGATGCGGGACACCAAATTCACGGTGATGCGGGTGCTCTCGCGCTCCGACACGCAGGAGGCGGTGAGCGCGCAGCAGAAGAAGAAGAAGCGCACCAAGGTGGCCGCCGACGACCCGCGCAACCTCTACCTCCTGCAGGAGGGTCTCGTGCTGCCTGACTCGGCCGCCGCCAAGGGTCTCCACCCGCGCTACCTGCAGATGATCGAGGACGACTACACGCAGCGCAAGCAGCAGCTGACGAACAGCAACTACTTTGTGAGCAAGACCCGCCTTAGCGTGCGCAACCTGCCGCGCACCATGTCCGAGAACGACATGCGCCGCCTCTTCGCCGAGCAGGCCCGCACGTACCTGAAGAAGCACCCCGAGGACACGGAGAAGGGCAAATGGGGCAAGTACGGCCCGATCCGCAACGTGAAGCTGCTCAAGGACACGGCGGGCGTGTCGCGCGGGTACGGCTTCATCGAGTTTGTGAACCACAACGTCGCCATCAGCACGCTGCGGATGCTCAACAACAACCCAACCGTGTTCGGCGATCAGCGCCGCTTGATGGTGTCCTTCGCGATTGAGAACATGAACGCGGTGCAGAAGCTGCAGCGCATGAAGGAGCTCAAGAAAGCCCGGATGGCCCGTGGCCCCAGCGGTGGCCACGCATCAGTCAAGACAGCAGCGCCGAAGAAGGCGGCGCCGCGGGTGAAGAAGAGCGCCAAGTGAGCCGCTGCATCAGCATGGCGGCCCTCTCTTATGGGGCGTATGTGTGTGTGTTTGTGTGGCCGCTGCTGGCGTTGCGTCATCGTGTAATCAAACTAAACAGTAGGGAAAGAGAGGAGGGCCGCCTTCGCGCTTAAAGGGCGGAGGAGGGTGGGCGGATGGACGCGGAGTCCTGGCGATGCCGTGCGAACGGCGCCGGGATTGTCTAACGGCTTCATCCCTCACGCCCCCCCCCTTTGTGTTCCGCGTCACGGTATGTGTTTTTTTCGTGTAATGTGCCGCAGTTGTGGCGTGCCACTGCGCTTCCGCTACTCTCTGTGTCTCCGTGCGCTACGGGCTGCAGGCACGGAGGCGTGGCGCGGGCTGCGCGGCGAGCGACTTATGGTGGCAGTGCAGCTGACCGAACGAAACAGGTATGGAGGAGGAAGCTGCACAGGCGAGCTCAGCGCAGCGCGGAGGCACTGCGTCGCCTTCCACACAGGTGGTGTTCCGGTGAAGGCGCGATGTGCGCCGCAGAAAAAAAAGAAATGAGCTGCACGTGCACTTGTGTGACTGCTCTCTCGCTGAGGCGCTCTAAGATGCCTTCATCAGCGCTTTCGCGCGCTACTTGCCGAGTGCCGGAGGAGGCGCGGGAAACTCATGAGCTCCTCTTCTCGCTGCGCCCTCGTCATCCCTCCCTCCTTGCTGCCCGTCCCCTCCCCGTCCTCTTCCACCCGCCGACGCATGCGCCCTTCTTCCCCATGGCCGTCGGAACAGAGCATAGAACGGACAGTCAGCCACTACCCTGGTGCAATTCTTCCGCCTGTACTGCTCCCCGCCGCACCCTTCAGCACCCGCGCGCACTGCACACTCGGAGTTTGCGTCACGGCGGCTGGAGCCCACTCCGCTGTGCAGCGCACGCATTCCCCTACTCGTCCCCACGCGCGTCTGCCCCGCCGTGCCGGAGTACGTTCTCCACGCCACAAGACTCACACGTACCTGCATCGACACACAGTGCGGTGTACGCGGGCGGGTCGGTGCGTGAGCAGACTTTTCTTGGGGCCTCCCCTACGACCTTGGGTGTGGACTCTCCATCATCCGCCGCTCTCTCGTGTAGCTTGCAAGGCGACTATCACGGTGGTGATCGTGTTGCTCTCCACAGCTTCTCTTCGTTGCAGGCCTCGCGGCGCGTCACATCTTTTCTCCGGCCCTCCTTCTCCGTGCGTGGTCGCGCGTGCCCCTCTGGTAGAGTCTCGTGCGAGAGGCCCCAATCTAGCAGCCCTCCTCCTCAGCCCATCTCTCCGTCATGTCCCATCCTCCCGCCGCCCCAGCATTTGGGGGGGCCGCCCCGCCAGCGCCACCGCCCACGACGCACCGTTGGTCTGGCAGCGCAGCCCCGCCCGGGTACGCGCCGTTCCCGCAGTACGCGTCAGCCGCGCCACAACAGCAGCAGCAGCAACCAGTCGGTGCGTACCCTGCACCGTCGTACCCTGCGTACGGTGCCGGCGCCCACCCTCCGCAGGCGCCGGGCGCCGCCGCCGCGTCCTCCGCGCAGGCGGGTGCGTACAGCCCATCCGCCACTTCGCAGAGCCTCGCGCAGGCGTACCCCTCGTACCCCTCCTACCCAGCCTACGGTGGTGCCTATCCGGCGCAGGCCTCACAAGCACCGCCGCCGCCGCAGCCGCAGCAGCACGTGTACATTCCGCACGAGTCGACGCGTGAGGAGGTCGTCGACGCCGCCATCGCGGCCACGTCGCAGCACTGGGTGCAGACGCAGCTGAAACGTGAGACGGAGCGGCGCTACGAGCAGATGTACGGTGTCGCTCCGCCGACTGCCGCGGCCCGGGCGCGGGTCAACGGCGGCGGCGACGGTGGCGGCGATGACGGCTACGCGCGCGAGAACGCGGTGCGACACGCACCCGGGGCGGGCCCATCTCTGACCGCCTCTGCAGGCGTCGGCGGCGGGGCGATGTCGCAGCGGCCAGACGTCGAGTTTCTGATTGGCTCGCCGCGCCACGTCTGCCGCCTCGCGCTGCTCTTCCTGGCCACGCTCTTCGGCATTCTGCCGCTCATGTCCGCCTTCGCCTTCACGACGCTGCTGTGCGGCGTGGTGCTGCTGTACATCTCTGACTACCTCGGCTACCACCGCACGACGGTGCTCGTGCTGCTCGGCACGGCGTCTGTGTTTGCCACGGCGCTCCTCTTCACCAACATCCACGCGGCGGCCACCTCGTTCGGCCCCATGCTGATGATTGCCGACCTCGGCGGCGTTCTCATCATCGTCGTGGCTGCGGCGGTCCAGCACTTCCGCTGGGTGCAGGAGACGTACCCCAACGTGCTGTGCGCGCTGGAGCGGCTCGTCTTCGCCGTCGGCCCGATTCTCTGCCTGCCGCCGCTGCTCACCACCACCACCGCCCTCGTCGGCTCGCGCTACGCACCGTTCTTCTTCCTCGCGGTGATGTGCGCCCTGCACCAATTCTTCTACTGCCCGCTCAAGAGCAGCTTCCTCGTGCTCGTCTCGACCAAGAGCACGGCGCCAGCGGCGCCGACATCGGGGGCGCCGGCGGACGCACCGGCGAGCGCCGGCGTGCATGCCCGGCGGCGGAATGCTGGGGCGGCCGACGCCGAGGAGGAGCGCGTTGCCGGTCCCGCCGGCGATGCCGACGACGATGCCGCGTCGGTGGAGTCGAGCTCGTCCGCCCACGGGGCACCGTTGCAGCTCAACGAGCAGGTCGAGGCGCTGCTCTTCAGCTGCCTCCTGATCATCCTGCCGGTGGCGGTGTACAACGCTTTCCAGAGTAACTGGGACGACCACGTCTTGGCGAACATGCTCAACTCGGTCGGCCTTGTGTGCGGCAGCCTGGCCTACTTCTGCGTGTCACCGGCGCACAGCCTCTGGTTCCTGGCCTCGCCGCCGGAGGAGACGTACACGCTGTCGCAGCAGCTGGAGTACGACCCGCTGGGCCTCATGGACCTCGTCTCCGCCGTGCGTCTACCGCTGCTCTCCGTCGCCGCGGTGGTGGGCGTGCACTGGGGCGCCTACCGGCTGCTCGGCTCCCGCTACGCGTACCTCTTCTCCGGCCTGTCGTTCCCCTACAACGCCATCCTGCTGCTCATCGCCTTCTACATCGCCGTGTACGTCGCGATTGAGATCAAGCGACTCCTCGACGTCGACGCGCGTGGCGGCGACGTGACCAAGGGCAAGTACCTGCTGCAGCGCACCCCCATCCTCGTCGGCAGCTGCGTCGTGGCCATCATCCTGTGCACCCTGACGAGTGCGCCCGGCGTCTTTTACTTCCCAGCCGTCCTGTCCATCACGTCCTTCAACCTCTTCCTCATGGATCGCACCAACGGGGGCCCGATGTTCTCCTTTACCGTCTTTACGTGCCTGATGCTGCTGTGGTGGATGTACCGCACCTACTCCTTCATCGTCATGGACCTGCGCGTGTTTGGCGAGACGGCAACGGTGCCGACGCCGGTGCTGGGGGTGAGTGTGATGTGGTGCTACGTCCTCGGCTGCATGAGCTTCACCCTCTCCTTCTCTTCCAACAAGGTGCCCCTCACGTGCGTCATGTTCCTGCTTGCCCTGCAGGTGACCTTCGTGGAGCACGTGCTGTACTCGCAGAAGGAGGAGGGCGCGTACCCGGCCGTGCTTGTCGCGCTGACGAGCGCCGTGGGAGTGGCGGTGGCGTGCCGCATGTACGCGAACGGCGTGTTCAGCGTGTACTCGGCGGCCTTCATCGCGTCGTGCTACGTCGCGAAGTTCTTCACCTTCCTCGTCGAGGTGACGAGCGCCTACTACGCGGCAGAGCTCAGCATGCACGACCGGCTCTCCCCCTTCCGCGCCGGCCTGCTGGTGGTGGAGATGACGGGTGGCTGGTGGGTCGCCCTCTACGCCGGCTACCTCGTCGCCACCTTCGAGATCGAGCGGCGGCGCCGCCTCAAGATGGAGGCGGCGAAGCGGATGCTGGTGCTGTACGCCGGCATGGCCGCGCTGCTGTCGCTGCTGACGGTGCGCAATGTGCAGCGGGCGGCGTACGAGCTCGTGACGCAGAGCTACGTGGCCGAGCAGGAGCTGCCGCACATCGCCGCCGGGACCTTCTGCGCCACCTTTGCGTTGCTGACGCTGCCGGTGTGGTGGCGGCTGCAGGGGCGCTACCCCGCCGTCTTTCCCCTCCGCGCCATCTCACGCGGCATGGCGCTGCTGGCGGTGGTGCTGCTGGCGGTGCAGCCGACGCGCGTGCTGGAGGACGACGTGTCGCCCTTCGACTACGACTTCGAGTACGCCGACAGCGGGCGCTACGCGGCGGTGGCGGGCATCTTCATGCTGCTTGGTGCCCGTGTGCCGTTCCTGCAGCGCGTGCCGTTTGTGGGCCGCTTCGCGTACTGGCTGGTGACGGCCGCGTCGCTGGCGCTCGGCATCACAGGTCTGGTGCAGGCGGCGCCCACGTTCGGCTTCTTTGTGATGATGCTCGGGCTCGTCTTTCTGATTCTCCTCATGCTGGACGCGGCGCACTACCGCGACGTCAACAGCACCGTGCTCATGGTGGTGTACGGTCTGTCCATCATCATGATCCCGCTGTCCTTCCTGCAGTTTAACCGCGCGGTGACGGCGCAGCAGAACCAGGTGCGCCACTCGCAGGTGCGGATGGCGGTGCTCTGGGACGCGTACGAGCAGGGCAGCATGCGCCTCCTCGCCGTCGTGGTCGTCGTGCACCTCGGGCTCGCCGTCATGCTCAACTGCCGCCTCAGTGGGCGGCCGCTGCTGCCGCGCTGCAAGGAGATCCCGCGCGACGCCGCGCTGTCGCTCGGCGTCATCGCGAACTTCTCCGTAGAGCTGACCGTGGCGCTGCTGTGCGTCATCAACTTCTACGGCAACGACAGCGAGCCGGCCCTCTACGTGCTGTCGTCGCTGCTGCTGCTGCTGTTTGTGAACGACGAGGTCATCTTCTTTGGGCTGAAGGAGGACAGCTTCCGGTACTTCCCACCGACGGCGTGCGCACTGACGCTGCTCTGGCTGTGCATGCTGTGGAACGGCTGGCGCACGGGCGCCCCGCACGGCTACGCGGCCCAGCTTGGCCGCATCACCCACACAATGATCCAGGCGACGCTGACGCTGCCGGCGCAGCTCTCGCTGTTGGTGCTGCTGTGGAAGGGCCGCAAGGGGGGCAGCTCGCCTGGCGTCCTCGTCATCGGGTCGATTGTGCTGAACCTCATCTGCCTCCTGTTCGTCTCCGACAAGGCCGTGCAGTGGATGGCCATCGTCGGCATCTTTGGGCAGTGCGCTCGTGTGTTTGACGTGCAGCTGCAGCCTACCACGGGCTCACGTCGCCGTCGCACCGGCGCGTACTAGGCAGCGGTGATTAGCAAGCGTGGGCGGAGGTGGGGGGTGGGAAGCTGATGGGCGGCAGTGAGCTTGCAGGAACGCCCCCGACTCAAGCCCCCCCCCCCCGCTGTGTCTTACCGGGCCCAACGCTGACTTGAGCAAGAGCATCCACCGCACGAGCGGCGTGTCCACCACTCTCTGTGTCTGTGCGGGTGTGTGGATGTGGATGCGGATGTGTGTGTGTGTGTGAACGGTTGCTTGTGTCACACAGATCAGGGGGGAGAGAGGAGAGGAGCACAGTGTGCGCGGCTTTAGCACACCTCAGTTTGTTCGCTCCCTCCCCCGTCTTGGTGCCCTATCGTGGGTCTCTGGTTCTTTCGTTCTTGTTCTGCTGGCGTGCGCTGTGGCACGCCGCTTTTGCGTGATTGTGTGTGCGTGTGTGCATGTTCGTTTCTCCGAGCTCACTCGGCTAAGAGACAAAAAATGAAGCAGCAAGCACGGGGCTGCACTCAAGGTCAGCGATGAAGCTGTATGCTGGTTCGGTCTTGAGACGACGGCGCGGGGTAGCATTGTGAGCTGGCTGAGAGTGGGCTACTCCTTGTCCGGGGTGGAGGAGACACGCTGTGCGGGCGCCAACTCGAGGCGTGCGGCGCAACGAGCTGAGCTGCGGCTAACGACTGCGCAGTGTCTCTACCTGTCCCCCATTCGGGAGAGCTCGTGCCCGAGAGGGTTGCGCCAGGCCCCTCCCCTCCCCCCGGCCGAACCTGCACCTCCGGACCTCTCTCCTCCGCAGTGTGAGACATCACTCTCGTGATGCGTGTATGTGTGTATGTGTGTATGTGTGTGTGTGCACATGCCCGTCTCTCAGGCGTGTACGCAAGACTCTGCCGTACCGTTTTCAGCTCCACTTCTCATTGCTCCGCTTGAGCACGTCACTCTCGTTGGGATCGGCTTTGTGGGGACCTCGCAACGGCGGACTCGAACAGCGACGTCGAAATTTCTGTTCTCACCCAGCTGAGCTCCGCACGCCCAACCGTCGCTGCCTTTCAGCGGCCCCCGTAGCTCTGTCTTGTTTGAATGCATGGCGAGCTGAGGAACGAGGAGAAGACACACCCACTCACACCCACACACTCACACACGCACCCACACATACACCACCTGACCTCGAAACGAAAAGAAGTAGCTGGAGACTGACATAGAAGCACACAGCATCACACGCACCCCCTCCACACACGCACACACATGAATATACGAACGCCCACACATTCTGACAGGAGTTGAGCTTGCATGGATGACTTCTCGTCACGCCTATGGCGCCATCGCGCTAGCCAGGCCGCGCCCCAACACGATCCGCAGCAGCGTCACCGTCAAGGAGCGGGTGCGCGTAGCTCCCGACAGGGGCGGCAGCCTTCGCATGCTGCACGCAGTGCCCCAGCGTCGAAGGAACAAGCGGTGGCCGTGAAGACGCAGCCTCGGCGCCGCGGCCCGAAGGCGAAGCCGACTGCCTTCACGGTGTCTGTCGTCGCGGGGCTCGTAGAAAAGTGGACCGGCGGCCAACCACAGCCGTCGCCGCCTTCACAACTGCCGCAGGAGGCACCCGCTGATGCGGCAGCGTCACCTGCGCTCGCGTCCTCTTCGCTTACGCGCCGCTCGCGCACCACGCTCCGTGCGACATCCGCGTCTTTGACTGCCACAGTGGCGGCAGCAGATCTCTTCGCAGACCACCCGTTGGGCGGCTCACACGCGCCCGTGTCGCCCGAGCTGCCGCCGCTCCTTCTCCACACCATTGGCCTCGCAGCCCCGGCGGTCGGCAGTGACGCCACCGCCGCATCAGCGCCGTCCGTGACAGCACGGCCGCTCAGCTGTGTCGTCATCGACCTCGAAACGACCGGCTTCTCAGTCGCTCGAGACGAGATTCTCGAGGTGGGGTGCGTGGAGCTGCGCTGGACGCCGCTGCCTACGCTCACGTCACTGTCCAGTGCGCCGTGCTCTCTCGATCGCCCAGTGGCTCGTGACGGTCTGTGGGTGCGTGGCGGGCGAGTCTTCCACCGCTACGTACGCCCCTCCAGCCCGCGTCGCATCTCGGCCGCCTCGACGGCCGTGCACGGCATCACGTGGCAGGCCGTCGAGCACTGCGCGTCGTGGCCCGAGGTGGCGCAGGAGCTGGTGGCGTACCTCGCGGCGATACGCGCTGGCGACGACCCCGTGGTTGCTGCGGCTGCCCATCGTGGCGGCGGCGAACATCTGGGCGGGTGCACACAGCCGCCACCGTCCTGTGTGGTGCACCTCCCGCCCATCATCGCGCACAACGCCGCCTTCGATAGCCGCTTTCTTGACGAGCACCTGCGCCGGTGCGGCTACACACTCCAGTGGCACCCGCAGTACCCGCTGACGTGCACGCGGCGGTGGGGGCAGAAGGCGTACCCGCACGTGCCCAACAACCTCGACGCACTCGCCGGCTTCCACGACCTCACCGGTGCGGCGCAGCGGGCAGCGAATTGCCACGGCGCTCTCGGCGACGCGAGCCTCACGGCGCTGCTGTTCTTGCGCTTGTGCCAGCGCTGGAAGGAGCGGTTTGGCGATGGGGCGTGTGCGTGATGCGG